>JBBMFX010290159.1:0-17500 GCA_037832545.1 Rhabdalestes septentrionalis
GACCAGTTACAGACCAGTTACACCAACCTGACTGTAGAGAGAGACCAGTTACAGACCAGTTACACCAACCTGACTGTCGAGAGAGACCAGTTAATGACCAGATACACCAACCTGGCTAAAGAAAGACAGAGACCAGTTACAGACCAGATACACCAACCTGACTGTAGAGAGAGACCAGTTACAGAACAGATACACCAACCTGGCTAAAGAGAGAGACCAGTTACAGACCAGTTACACCAACCTGACTGAAGAGAGATACCAGTTACAGACCAGTTATACCAACCTGACTGTAGAGAGAGACCAGTTACAGACCAGTTACACCAACCTGACTGTAGAGAGAGACCAGTTACAGACCAGTGTTGTACTTGTATGACTATGCATTTGACAAATTAAGTTGCTATACCAGGTTTGTGGATGGGGTCTCGATAGATGAGAGGGATTTCTATGCAAATTGACCCTCTTCTGATCTCAAAACATCTAGTTTTGAAAGGGTCTTGAGGGACTATAAACAATACAGCTGGTGATATCTCTGTATGTCAAAGTGATTTTGTGCAAAGATCATCATGAACATTTTATATATAGCCCAAAGACCTAGTATAACTAAAGGGAGTTTTGCCTAATAGGTCCCCATTAATGAACTTAAGTAAAGTAATTTGAGCTGGCCGAGTTCTAAACAAAAACAAGCTGCACACTACAAAAAATTGGGAAGTTCTCAGAGGTCTTTTATCCCGAAAGGGACCCAAGCTCAACTGTAGGAAAGGGGAACTAAGCTGCCTCACCGACCCACACGCAGCTTAGCAGGGGCCTGTACCAACACTTCATATACTAGGAGCTGCACACAAAGGTGGGTAAGGCACTGCTTAAGCCTGTATGGACAAAGGTGGGGAGACAAAAACAGAAGATACTGCTTTTCTTAATCTGCATGGTCTTGCCATGTGAGGGAATGGCCGGCATTCAGTAATTGGCTAAATATTGGTTGCTTTACTTGCAGAGCTTAATTATGTTGCAGACTGTTCCAAATTAAACACTGCAGTGAGGCCAACTGCAAATGCAATTACGCAAAGACAGATGAAAGAAGATTTTGCTGTTCCTAATCTGCACTTTTTATTATTCTAATACTGTGATTCCAGGAATTCCTGTGTAATTGTATTGGCAGCGGTAGAGTTTGGATTGGTCTGACTGACAGCGTCAAAGAGGGGTTCTGGAAATGGGTGGACGGCTCAACGCCTACCTTTTAGTGAGAAACTGTATTTATTCCCATTAACCTTTGCTGCTCAAATTAGAGGAACACTTTAAGGGACACTCAGGCCAAAATGAAACGCATAACCAGGACTACACTGGTTATAAACCAATTTCTCGTGCAGTCATCACAATATACGATTGGACTTTTTTGTCATGATACGGCAAGGCTTCACTACCCTATGGATTTTAAGGAGCAGCGCATAACACCACCAGTATCTCCGCTACCTGGGGACTGCTTTGCAAGCAAAAATGATAAGGAATCAACTCATAATTTCTCTCCTACTGTCTCTCAGTGAGCAGTTACCACTGATACTGGAGATGTTATGCACTGTGCTTTAAAATACATGAAGTTTTGTCCTAGTGTGAAATAAAGCCCTAAAGCATGATCGCAGCATGTAATTTGATTACATCGTATATCGTGATGGCTGCTCTTGAGACTGGGCTCAATAAACATGCCCATTTGCCTCCAACAGTGTTTCTGCAGTTTATATAGAAAGATCTTCTGATTTAAAATGCAGTAAAACACTTTTAACCCTTTCATGCATCATGGTGACTACAGTGGACAGGTATTCAAAAGCTGTTTTCTTGGATATGTGAAGCTGCTATATTGGACTCAATGCATTAACAAATGCATCAACGGCAGTAACAATTACAGCATTAAAGTAACTTATTTATTTTGTAAGTGTGTAACTTACATTTTTTTGTAAGAAAAACAATATTTTGTGCAGCTTAGGTCCACAGTGTCTCTATATTTTGTAGGACTCACATGCAGTAAAGGACAGAAAATTCAAGAGCCAAGAGGAGATGATGCTAGTGCAAGACCCAGTACCATCTCACCTACTTTCAAACACTGAGCAGTGTCCAAAGCATCACTTAGGTCAGATGTGGCCCTGGAAACCACTGGCCCAAACTTTACACAGCAAAAAATGCAAACAGATACTATGATGCTGCATGTAAACAAAAAACAGTACATCTGCATTCAGGGTCTTTGTGCTTTGTGCCCTTAGTGATCTGTCAAATTCCACTGAATGAAGGAGGAAAGAGGAACAGTTTCTTCAGTAATAGAAAATGTTAAGTTTTACCACATTAGAAAAGTAAATTTTTCACACAATTTATAGTTTTATTCATTTGTTTGTCAAATGGATGTTGTCAGTCTAAGTGGACAGATAAAAATTCCATGCCTAAAGGTTGTCATAATTCATGCATGAAATGGTTAAGCGGGGTACATTGATGATGGGAGGATTACAAATGCTATGTGGTGTGTGGCTATAATAATTGTTTTATTTATTACTTTCAAAACTGTGAATTCTAACAAGAGGATGTCAAATGAGTGGCTCACTGATAAGACACTGATTACGATTTTCAGGTCCTGGAATGCAAAAGAACCCAATGATGATGGAAATGAAGACTGTGGGGAGTTGATCATTGAACTTACGAGTTGGAATGATCACAAATGCTCTGCAGGAAAAAAGTGGATTTGTGAGAAAAGGACCTGGTGACTGGTGTATTTAATAGATGAAGGTATCAGAGGAGTGGTGGTCATCCAGCCCTTGTATAAACTGCAGAACAATGTTATTTTGTTATTTTTAATTGGTAATCTACTTTCTGAAAATATATATCTACTTTCAGGAATATATTAAGAGAGAGACTGCACATCTCTGGGTTTGCCCTAACCTGGCAAAGATATTGCAGAACATTTGAATGCAGCATATTTTAAACTTTTAGTCAATAACATGATTTATTTGGTACAAGGACTTCTGTCGTTTTTTACGAATGTGTGCTCATATTTGATACATTACACGGATTAAGTTTTTTCAGTAATGTATTGCGTGTTTCTTTGATGAAATGAATTATAATTATGGTATCCAATGTCTAACTGATGTCTTCAAATGTCTTCAAAAAGTGAATGAACCATGAGTCCACAGTAGTTAAGATCGTGTTGACACTTTTAAAGGCTTTGACCCGGAGTTGCCAAATATAAACACAAAAAGGAGCCTTCCCCAACCTGACAACAGAATCTAAATCATCAGAGGGAATACATTTAAACAGATTACACACAGAACACCAGCATTCTATGAATTGTATCTGCAAGAACACTGAGACTAGCAGACACAGAGATGGGCTTCTGGAAGTCAACCTTCAGTTCTGTGAGCAGCCAAAATATTGCACTGTATCACACATGAGAGTCGAGATAGGAGACAGCAGTGAAAGTGACCATTCTGTCATACATGAACACACCACAGCACACAGTGTGAACAGCATGAAAGTCTTCTTCTGTATTTAACCCATTCACCCAGAGCAGCAGCAGTTAACCAGGAACACAGCACCACAGGGAGCAGTGTGTGGGGACGGTACCTTGCTCAAGGGTATCTCAGAGATGCTTAGCAGCCATGGGAATCAAACCCATGACTTCTTAATTATAAATTCATACAATTATTGTAATTATATATTGTATGCAAATAGGGATGAATAAACACATGTTACCAGAAGAAACAAGAGGAAACAAGGGGGGCGGTTACTAGCCTGAGTTCACGAGGCATCACAAACATAAAAGACAAAAGAAAGAAAATGGCTGGTAGATCACACTTTCCAGTAGTAGGCCAAGCAGTGAAAAGCTAGGGGAAAATGGCAAATGTTACTGCAGTGTGTCTGACGATGCTGTGTGTTCTCCTGCTGACTGCCAGCACAGTGCTGTGGATCAACTTCAACAACCTGAATACAGAGAGAGACCAGTTACAGACCAGTAACACCAACCTGACCATAAGGGAGACAAGTTACAGACTAGTTACAACAAAATGAGAAACTAAAAGACCTGTTCCAAAAGGAGAATAATGATCTTCAAGGATGTTGACTGATTTACATGAGTAAACACTTTAAAATTCATTTTAGTGGTAAGAAATTCTTATATACATATAGTCAGGTTTATGCACCAGTTGGTGTAAGTAGTCATCATTTGGTTTTTCACATTCAGCCATTCTGGGTCCGAAACTGCAACAAGCATGTGGCTTGAATAACACAAATTAAAATGTGAAAAAATCCACTTTGGGCAGCACTGAAAATGTAATTTTCATTATGAACACAGTATCAGCCTGTGACTCAGTTGTTCATTAACTGGTAATAAGGTTTTACAGGTTCTGTGTGCTTATAGATATATATATCCAATGTTTAACATAATGCTTCTCCATCATGCTCCATGTTGAATACTATTATTTGTGTAAGATGGCTTTGACTATTATCATGGTCACTCAACTCCACCTTCAGTTTTCCTCAAAGCAAAAAGTGGTGAAAAACATGTTGGTGTCTATGAGGTCTGAAGAGGCAATTTTAGCAGAAACAAAATAAAGACTGGTTAAAATGTCCTCACTTTCCAAAATAACTAAATAACACTCCAGTCAAATCTGGTCCTCACTATGTCGTCCAAGAACACACACACACACACAGTAATGTTTACACTCACTTGATGAGTCTCACTAAGTGAGTGTTTTTTTTTGTTGACATTAAAGCTGTTAAGTGATACCCAAGATCAGCAACAGAAGCTGTGGCACAACCAAGAGTCTCTCCTGACCCTGCAGCTAAAAAAGCATTGGTGCCTGCAATGGAAGCTGGAATCTAGACCACTAACTTGATATTAATTTACCACCAAAAGGTTTGAGAACCTGTTAAAAATAAGTCTACTTTATCCTTCTTAATCCCTGTATTTACCTACTGTAAAGACATCCTAGATATTTTTAGAAAGCGCATGGACATCTTGGAGTTGAAATTTTTATTGTTCTTGGACATCCATTAGAAATTAGAAATCACAAAAATCTACTCCACTGTTTGCCTACTGAAACAAAGCTTTCCTAAAAAATGACAGACTAAAGATTAAACAGCATAGCCAAGCATTAACAATCCTTATGAGCCACAAGGAGGGGCTAGATACAACCCAATGCTGGTTGTTGGAGACAGACCTCTACTTTTCATGCAGTCTGATGAACTCAAAACAGGTAAAAGATGGAAAAACACAATATATCCCCAAAACTGTCCAGTCAAAAAAGGATATGGAAAGCAAAAACAATCTCGGCAAGAAAAGAGAGTCCCTAACATAGTATCAGGCAAGTATTTTACCAAATTGCTAAAACACCTGAGAGTCTGAAAGCTTGTGAGGTGCTTTTATGCAGGTATAAAACAGGTGTGTTAGACAGCTAGGTCCAGAGTGACTGAGGATGGTCCATCAGCCAGCGCAGCCCCCAACTGTAATCTCACAGTGAATACTTGAACTGGAAAAGCACTGTGCTGCTCCAGAACCCCGATTGCCAATTAATCCCTGCATAGCACTGTCTCTCGTCTTGCGGCATACTCATAGACCTTGAACAGACAGAAACATGTGAGCCAATAATAGCTTTTCGACCATTCTCAATTCTTTCATCTTCTAGTAAAAGAGGATCTCAACACATTATTATGTAGATATTCCAACTCTGGCATCTACAACTTCTCTACTGGGAAAAAGAGCTGAAGTGAAAGCAGGAAGGGCTGCAGAATAGAGGAAGTAGATCTAATGACAGCAGAGTAGAACAGGTGAGAGAAAGAAAGAGTTTTCTCCACCCTTGAGACGGTGTTGAAATGTGGGTGAGCTTTCAAGTGTGGTAGACTTCAGAGGGTCTGGTTTGCTGATGGTCATTGTTGAAAATCAGGTGCGGGAACAATGCCTGAGAAAACAGCAGGTGGCGATATGCATCTAGGGAAAAAAAAATTACCGAAAAAAATCGTATTAAAAAAAATTTATTTATTGTTAGGAGAGTGCACAGCCAGCAGAATTGAAGAATTCCATATTTGTTTGAAACTATTAATTGAAACTAGTCCATGATTGCCAGTTAAGGATAATTTTCTATGTTTTGTCAGGGCGTCGGTGTTGGCATGATCCATAAGAGCAATTGGGACAATATGAAAATCTTCCATTGTTTGATACTGAGAGTTTTCCTCACATCAGCCATGATCCTCACTGATCTGTCATTTTGGGCTTCCAACTGTTAGTCAAAATGATTTAGTGCATCTGGAAGGGAGGCCTCACCATTACAGGCAGTTGGAGATGTCCTGTAGATATTGACGGCCTGCTGAAAATGCTGTACATCCAGAATGTCCTGGAAGTGCCTATGGATTTGCTGGGTTTGTGCGAGTTTTAGTATTCTGATGGCCCTGGAGAGGTTTGCCCTTGCTGTTTTTAGGGCATTCTTACTAGTGTTGAGAAGTTTGAATCATTTTACTGATTTGGACGTTTGAGTCTCGTTCAGCAAAATGAAAGAATCTTTTTTCAAGAATTCTCGTTCATTAAGTTAATTTTAGCAAAGTATATTTAAAATGTTACGTGTTACTTCCCTAACACATCTACTGCTTACACAAACGTTGATCATACTACAAACATGACAAAACTATAATACTATAAGAAACAGAATAGTTTCATTCATTGTTTACCTGTGTCTTTACTTTATGATTCGTTCACCTCGCCTCTTATCTGACAAATTTTCGGGTTTGAGTCGTTCGTTCATCACCTGACAGCCCAATTAGTTAACCAATGCAGCCTGAGCTGGAAAGAGAATTGATTAGTTCTTATCTCGAGTCTTCGGGTTTGAGTCGTAAGTTCATCATGTGACAGCGTCATTATGTTAACCTATGCAGCCTGAAAAGGAAAGAGAATTGATTAGTTCATCTCTTGAGTCTTTGGGTTTGAGATTCAATAATTCTAATACAGAAACTATTGGATGTAGCACAAATGCTCATGTGTGACTGACGACTGGTTGTTCCAGAGTCACATTAAAATTTCTTTCTAAATGAACGAATCGTTCAAGAACAATCCATAACTAATTCTTACCTTCTGACCTTGAGGCAGTGTCTCAGGTTCTCTCGGATGATCTCTGTAGTCAACTCTTGCTTCTGATTTGGGTGTGTTTATTGGTGGTCTTGGAGACAATATCATCATCGATGCACTTGCTGATGTAGCCAGTCATGTTGTGTAGGTTTTTACAGCTGCTGCAGGTTGCACCCTCCTTAAAGCTAAGTTAGTGGTGGTGCTCAGCATGGTAAACAGCCCAGCACATTCACACCCCTCTTCGAGAAAGTCCACATACTGATGGAATTTAAGAATAAATTACTTTGCATGTTTAAAGTCTCCGGTGAAAAACCCTCAGATGTTTGGCCAGTAGGTTCTTAGCGTTAGCTGTGGGTGGGAAGTACACTGCGACTATGAGTATGCCCAGCACTGCTGAGCAGTATTTAGAGACAGCATAGCATTCACACCTTTCTGTCTTAATGCAAACACACAGGCCCCCACATAGAAGTCACTGCCGTAGTTTGGCCTGTTGCTAATCTGTGTAGCCATTTCTGGAGTACTGTTCCTGAGCCATATCTACGTAAAACAAAAACACAGAAGTCTCTGAACTCCCATATATTCCCACATGGTAGTTCACTGGACTCAGATATAGTCCAGTTTAGTGTCCAGTGAGCAATTATTTGCAAGCATATTCACTGTTATATACGCAAACATTTTATGTTCTTTTTGTTTATTTCCTCATTTCATTTCATTTCATTTTTATTTGCTACTAACACTATTTCCACTATTACTACTACTACTACTACTACTACTACTACTACCACTATTATTATTATTATTATTATTATTATTATTATTATTATTATTATGTAACAAGAGACTGTAATGAATTAGAATTAATATTGGATATATTTTAGCTTGTATTACAGTTATGCCGCATACCATCCACTCCATGGTTTTCATGTTGCTGTTAATAGAGTCTATGGGTGCTCAGATAAGCTTTTACTGCAATAACGCTCACTTAGCTCCACATTTACTTCATCAAGTCAAAGTGAACTTTGTCAGCACAACCATACATAAGTATTCTGAGATGAAATGTTGAAGCTCAGTTTTCCTGAAGTGGTTCTGTAAGGTGAAAACATCTCCTAGTAAAGGTACAGCTGTAGGAGACAACACATGGGTCAGAAACTTGTTTTGCATGACAAGTGAGGGCCTGAAGACTCTACAAAGCCTTAAGAGACCATTTTAAATGGAAACAAAAAGAAGACCGGCTAAAATGTCCTTATTTCCCAAGATTGTCCTTACCTTGTGGTTATGTGGGGAAATCTGGTCCCCGCTATGTAGTCTAAGAATACACACACAGACACACACATAGTACTGTTTATGGGGTTTATGGTGCTTTTGGCTCCCACAGCAAGAGGTGCAGGTCACTCCTCTTGATCCAAGCCACCATAGCTCTGCTCTGTTTGGCAACCGAAACAAAGCTTTCTTGGAACAATATGAAGGCTCATCAAGCAACCAAGCTAGTTTTTCTATCAGGTCAAAAGGCTCCTTCTTCAGAAATTTTTCTCAACCCCAAATGAGGGACACTTTCTTGCAGGTGTGTGCAAAGAGCAGCTGACCAACAATAATGGAAATTGCAAGGTTTATTATAAATAAAAGAAATAAATCAACAAATTTAAAAGGAAAAGATACTACTTTACTTGTTCCTTTTCTTGAAATTGCTGTAACCTTGTATGCAAAATTTTATACAAATTTTAGGCCTAAACCAGCCACTGTCATTGTCACTGCTCACCAGTAGTGGCCAGTGCACACACGCACACCAACAACCATGTCTCATAGCAACGTTTGCATGAGTTTTGCCGTGCTTACGAGGCTGTGATTAGAATACAGGACCCAAGCTGCCTCTAAAGGTACAAATCAATGTCACCCATATTTTGGCATGTCCTGGACAATTCAGGAAGGTTGGCAACCCTACTAAACCCCCTCACACAACTTCTTATTACTCCTGTGTTTTTCTTGCACTCTCTCCCTCCCACTCTCTTTGCACCCTGCAGCATATCCCTGGAGGAATGTTGTTTCATTTCTCAGGGTACTCTGTATATGACTGAAATTATAATAAGCCTATGTCATTTGTTAACAATATATTCATCAGGATGCACTCTGAATCAGCAAGGGATCGCTACTTACACAATATGACCTAAGTTAGAGTTTCTACAAACATATAGGGGCTGATTTGGCATTATAGTATTCTGCACACAGAACACTAAATTGCCAGTGCTCTTTGTTGGACATATTACACACATTTTGGATGTAGGAGCCTTATAATTTAAGGGAATCAGTAGACCAGGACCTCCAACTTCTCCCATATGTGACTGAGGTGATAAGAAAACAACACTGGATGACTCAAGGTGACCATCTGGGGTACTACAGCCTGCAACTGTGTTACTTATGTTCTGATCTGCGAATCTTTATGATCTTTATCATGGCATCTTGCTGGATATTGGATATCAGAAAAAGGATTGCGCCTTGATATCCAATCCAGTTACTTTGCCCTTATTTAGTACAGCTACATTTCTGCTTTTATTGTGTCCATCTTAGAAAAGAGAAACACTGTGGGAGTCATAGGTTCTGGTGACATGAATGAACTGGGGACAATTTACAAACACAAGAGAATGCCAGTGCCAGTAACATTTTGTGAGTCAAAAAAAAGACAAAACATTTGATGCCACAATGATTTGTTAATTTTTTTATTCAGTGAAAGCGTAAATTACTAAAAAATGCAAAAATGTTTGTACTGTATACAAATGTGAGCACATACTTGTAATAAATGACAATTCATGGTATTGACTAAAAGACATAAAATATGCTCCATTAAAAGCAGAGTCATCTTAGGAGTAGGCAATAAAAAAGGTGTGCAGTCTCACTCTTGACACATTTCCACTTTTATAAAATAGATGACTAATTTTAAAGAACAAAAAAACATTGTTGTGCAGTTTAAACACCTCCATACCCCAGTCACCCAAAACTACTCTCACAAATACATTTTTTTAATCAGAGCATCTTGTATCATTCCATCTCCTGCTTTGAAAAAACAACTCGCCACAGTCTTCATTATTCCCCATATCACTGGGTTCTCCTTTATTCCAATACCTGTAAACCAGGGAGTCACAGTCTGATCTATGTCTGATCAGTAAGTTAATCTACATTTGACATCAGTGTGACAGAATTGTATCTCATTTTCTCAATTTCTCTAATGAATTTTACCCATGGGTCCTGAAAGTATTTTTAACCTGAGAGGACCCAGTGCTACATCTTGGCTACTATCAGGGGGGTTGGGGTGTGGCAGTCAGAGCTATAAGTCCCATTGGTTTCTATGTGTGTGGAGGGGCTCTGTGTCTTGGCTGTTGTCCAGGAAAGAAAAAGTGGGGACACAAGATAACTCAACTAAATGGGATTCCTCCTTTTTTAAATGAGAAGATCTTTCTCTAAAAACCACAGGAACAATATTTGATGTGAGTAATTTGTGTATTACTGATGTAGCCCTGGTTTTAATTTTAGCCAGAGTTAAAGTGCTGCAATCTTCCTCCGATATGACAACAAATGTTTATGGGAATTAATTCAGTTTCTTACTTAAAGGTCAGTGCTGAGACGTCCACCCATTTCCAGACTCCCTCTGTCTCGCTGTCAGTCAGACCAATCCAAACTCTACTGGTGCTAACAATGTTACCTAGGAATGTCTGGAATCACAGTATTAGAATATGCAGATAACAATAATTTATACAAAACCAACCATCCCACCCCTCTCTCACCTGTTCTTCTCTGCTGTTTATGATCACCAGGTCTGCTCCTCTCTCTCTGCAGAACTGTCTGCTCTCACTCCAGCTCTTCTGTTCAGTGGAGATGTAGTACAAACTGGAACTAAAATACAAACATCCCATCTTGATCTGTTCAGAACATCTTTCTGTTCAAAAAGAAAACAAAGAGACCCCTATATGTATGAGAGCCCATGAAGCATTGGATTTATGAAACACACACACAGACTTATTTTTGTTTCAACTATTACATTTAGAGTTAACTGCTCAACTTTATTCTCATGTTTAAGCTCCTTGAATGTGAACTTTTGGTTCTGCATCAAAAACCAACTTCTCTGTTCTGAGTTTCTTACTGACATTTAACTGAACTTTTGCATATTTACTCACGTAAATCAGTCAGCTTCCTTTGAAGATAATTTTTCTCCTTTTCCAACAGGTCCATCTTGTTTTTCATGGTGTTGTAACTGGTCTGTCTCTATAGTCAGGTTGATGTAACTGGTCTGTAACTGGTCTGTCTCTATAGTCAGGTTGATGTAACTGGTCTGTAACTGGTCTCTCTTTGCAGTTAATGTGATCCACAGCACTGTGATGACAGACAGCAGGAGAACACACAGCAGCCCCAGACACACTGCAGCCAGTCTGTAACATCTTATCCCTGCAGTGTTCTGTCTTGAAGCTTAAAAAGGAGACAAATCATTTTTACATTTACCAGATGCCTTTTATCCAAAGCAACTTCCATTCCCTAACTACAGGGACAGTCTCCCTGGGGCAGTGGTGGTTCTTGAGGTAGGATTCGAACCCAAGACCTCATGGTCCAGAGGCACGTATCCTACCCACTGAGCTACCTCCACCTTTTTCAAGTTCATCTGCTGTGCTTCAGAGAAAATAATGAGGATTTAATGCCAATTTTGGTGTAGATATTGTTCTATAACACTATAATGATTCGCTCATTTTCTGTAACCACTTAATTCTTACTAGGGGCGGAAGAAATCCGGAGCCTATCCTGGTGTCTAGATGAGCGAGGCAGTGACTCACCCTGGGCAGGGTCACACCCAACCACATGAAACACACACACACATGCAATTCGGTCACACACACATACCTATGGTCAATTTAGAATTTGTTCAATCTGTACCACTACTGGCGGGCAAAGACTGACCCTGGATTCCAGCCCATCAGAGAGAGAAAAGTTGCTGACATCCCACTGGAAAAGGAGGAATACTACAGCGCCTCCTAGCCCAAGATGAAGAGGGCATTGGGGATTCTTTGACTCTGATCTCTAATCTGTTCTCTTCCAAAAGGTGGAAATGACTGAGGAATTCACCTGTCAGCAGAAGTGGAGTGGTGATGTTGGCCTAGTTTGTAGGATACTTGCCTCTTTACCGAGAGGTAATGGGTTTGAATCCTCCCTTCAGCAGACCACCACTGTGTTCCTGAGCAAGACCTTAAACCCCAAGTTGCTCCCTTTAGTTAGGGTAAGAAAGTTTTGTATAAAAGAATTTGCTAAATGCCATAAATAAAAATTTAAGCAGGATGAGAGTTTGTGGAACCACTGGAACTGCAGGACTCCTTTAACAGACGGACTTGGCATAATGACACGTCAGATTGTTTTGTTCACATGGTGATGACCTTTTCTGCATTTTGCCACTAGATGGCACCACCAGATGAGCTAGAATGAAGCGGAGAGACCAAGAGATGGCAGAAGGAGATTGCATATTGTTGAGCGGTAGAGAAAACAGAGTGGCGACACTTCCATAGGGCCCTGTTGTAAGCAATGGGGGCAGTACTTCTGGCCTACTTCCGCGTTATGGGGAGCCTCTAAAGCTCCAAACAGTAATAACGCGCCGCTGGCTCACATTGATTTCTGTTGCTGTTTGTGTTTCTCTGGCCAGAAACTGCTGACTTCCATATGTGTGCCAGCTGTGGAGTCTAAAAACGACAGTGTTGTCACTTCAGTAATGAATTTTACACAAAAAGGTTTATTTACGCAGGACAGGAATTCATATTTGGCCAGATTTCTTTGTTTAACATAGTGTATTCCTGATTTAATAAACTTCATACATTTTTGAATATGTCAAATGTACATATGTGCTAGCTAGCTTCAAGCAGAGCAACAATATCACCCCAGAACTACTGTTCTTGTGTAATAACTTTAGTGTAATACCATATGTGCACTCCATGCTGTTAGGAATCCTCTATGTGCAATTTAGACTTATTTCTGTTATACTGTCATGTGCAATAATCTGCTGCCATTGTTAACATTACATGATTTCTCTCTAGCCTTTCATTTACGTCATACCAAATTTTGTCGTTCAACAATAGTTGTGTTGCCCATTTATTTGATTCAATATCATTTTTGATAATCTTCTTAATGGGGACACCATTTTTTAGTCTTAGGCTGGTGTATGAATATTGTGATGGCAGCATCTGCTTTTAGCTTTAGCCTTTTTTGTGGAATTTGTAGTGAGGGGAGCCCTGGTAGAGCGACCAAGTGCACGGCCTTGGAGAAATGATGCACAATGGTTAATTTCACATCCTTGCTGTCGGAGTTGGGCAGGCCGGTGATCAAATCCAATGTGTGACCAGGGGCGATGGGGAACCGGGAGAGACTTGAGGGGTCCCAGCGTTGGTTGGTTGGTGGTTTTGGACCTGGCACACACTGCACAGGCCGAAACTTTCGACATCAGTGGACATTTTCGGCCACCAAAATGCTCGCTGTAGGTGATTCAGCATTCTATTAATGCCTGGGTGTCCGGCCACAGAGGAGGAGTGGCCCCACTGGAGAACCTCTGTGCGTATAGCAGTGGGTACAAAAAGTCCCATTGGAGGGGCGAAACAATGAGACTACCTGGAATGATGGGCGCCGGGTCCGTCCAGGGCACATCAGCCTGGTGCATTCTGGAGAGCATGTCAGATTTGATGTTCTTCGACCCCGGATGGTACGAGATGTTGAAGAAAAACTGTTAAAATAAACAGCCCACCATGCCTTCCGGGGGTTCAGTTGGTTCGCCTGCTGGATGGCTATTAGATTCTGGTGATCGATCCAGACAACTAATGGATCGCAGCCACCCTGAAGCCTGTGACACCATTCCACCAGAGCCCACTTGATGGCCAAAAGCTCACGGTCCCCTACCCCATATCCCTGCTGAGTGGGATTTAATTTTCTGGAAAAGAAACTGCAGGGGTGCAGTTTCTGGTCTGGACCTCGCTGGGAGAGAACGGCTCCTACGTGGTACACAGTCCAGCAAATTCACACCCCTGTTCGAGAAAGTCCACATACTGATGGAATCAATGAAGGAATGACTTTGCATGTTTAAAGTCTATGGTGACAAACCCTCAGATGTTTGGCCAGTAGGTTCTTAGCGTTTGCTATGGGTGAGAAGTACACAGCACTGCTGAGCAGTATTTACAGACAGTATAGCTTAAACAACTTTCTGTGTTGATGTAAACACACAGGCCCCCACCTCTCATCTTGCCACTCAGTTCCACATTATAGTCACTGCAGTAGCTTAGCATGTTGCTAATCTGTGTAGCCATTTCTGGAGTACTGTTACTGAGCCATGTCTCCGTAAAACAAAAACCCAGAAGTCCCTGAACTCCCACATACTCCCACTGGGTAGTTCACTGGACTCAGATAAAGTCCAGTTTAGTGTCCAGTGAGCAAACATTTGTGAGCAGTTTCACTGTTATATGCGCATATATTATATTTTTATTACTATAATTATTAATATTTGTATGATGTAACAAGAGATTGTAATGAATTAGAATAAGATTGGATATATTTTAGCTTGTGTTACAGTATACCCTCATCTCCCTGGTTTTCATGTTGCTGTTAATTGAGTCTACTGGTGCTCAGATAAGCATCACTACTATTATAATTAAGAGGATGTACTAAACATCGCTTGTCTTTGTGTCCCAGCAGACTGTTTTTGAGCACTTTTATTGGGTACATGGCTTCTAATGTAGAGGTTTGCCAGAGAAAAAAAAACCACATGAAATTTACTGTAGTTTACGCTACAGGCTGGGGGTGGTGTGATTTGGGTGATGGTTCACAGGTAAAACCACATATCATACACAGAAACCATGAATACATTCTGCTCAGGCACATCCTGTGGGTTTCAGCTTTCTGTCCAAAACGGACTTTAACATCATTATTAATACACAGAGCGGCATATTTGAAATACACAAAGAGTTTTAAAACTCTGTGGATAAAAGTAAATGAAGTGTGTGTCTACAGTAACATGTGCAGTTCAGAGCGTTACAATTTTAAAGGCCTTGATTCAGAGATGCCAGACACTAATACAAACAGGCCGATCTGAACTTGCCTACAGATTCTGATTCTTCACAGAGGAAATATATTAAAACACCTTACACACAGAACACCAGCATTCCAGTGTCTACAAACTGCATCTGCAGGAGCACAGAGAGGATCAGACACAGAGATGGGCCTCTGAAAGAGCTGCATGGTGTGTATCAGCTGGCCCTGACGTCAACTTCCTGCCCTGAGTGCAGCCTATATATTGCACTGTATCTCACATGAGGGAAGAGTCTGCAGAGAAAATCTCTCATTAAAACCAACAAGCAAAAAATGCCAGTCAGAGAGGATATATATGCAAATGCTGAAATAATTGAAGCCAACAGATCAACTGATTCAAGACGTGAAGAAACTCGTATGACCTCAGGTACACACACACATCTACACCTAAGCTTCCTTGTTAGAGGCCACATCATTTTACTGTAATGAAGGATCTAATTCAATTTTTTTTTTCCTTCACAAACTGTATCTAAGAATGTCATACATTTCCTGCCTCAACAGTGAACACTGCAGGGATCAGATGCTACAGACGAGCGCTGGTGTTACTGGGGCTACTGTATGTTCTCCTGTTGGGTGCTATTGCATTGTTGTGGCTCAAGTTCAACACAGATAGAGACCAGTTACAGACCAGTAACACCAACCTGACTATTGAGAGAGACCAGTTACAGACCAGTTACAACACAATGAGAAACCAGAGGGACCAGTTTCAATGTGAGTTACGTAAGTAAATACTTTAATACTTTGACAAGAAATTCACAGCCATACCGAGGCAGCTCTGATCCTCAGGACAGAGAGACTGGTCAACTTCAAGAAATGTTTTCCTAAAATTCAAATTCATAAAATGTAACATGAAAAGTGCAGTCAATGTTATGTTTTTTTTAAAAATCAGTTTGAGTGTGTATATCTGTACATTTCGGTTTGTGTGTGTTTTTCTCTTGTGTGTCCATGAATCCAATGCTTAGATAACGACGCAGGAGTCTCTTTGCTTTCTTTCTAAACAGAAATGCAGAACAAGATTAGATGTTTGTACTTCATCTCCACTGAACAGAAGAGCTGGAGTGAGAGTAGACAGTTCTGCAGAGAGAGAGGAGCAGACCTGGTGATCATAAACAGCAGAGAAGAACAGGTGAGAGAGGGGTTGAGTGTGAGTGTGTGTGTGTGTGTGTGTGTGTGTGTGTGCGGGGGGTTGTTGTGTTTCATCCTTATATTCTAAAAATGTGATTCCAGGAATTCCTCAGGAAAAATTCCGTAAAAGGAGACGTTTGGATTGGTCTGACTGACAGTGAGACAGAGGGAGACTGGAAATGGGTGGACGGTTCAGCACTGACCTTTAAGTAGGAAACTGAATTTATTCCCATAATCCTTTAATACTAAAATGGGAGGACGTTTGCTGCACACTTGGAGACCCAAAATGAAAAAACTTAACCATCTGTATTACACATGCATTCTCACCTCCACTGTTTCTGCAGTCTGTAGAGAAAGATCTGATTTAATAAACAAGAGAACTCACTTTTAATAGAATATCTGGATTGTGGGATAAAAATATATATCAGCCGCTATGTGTCTATGCCGTTTTAATAATTGATTTATTAATTTCTAGCTGTTGAATTCAGAAAAAGCCATAAATCTAGCACTGTAACATTACTGCTAGAAGCTGAATGTCTCATTGCAGACGTGTAGTACCTGCAGTTACACTCAGTTGAGAAATAAAATCACTGATTTCTCTTCAGATTAAATTGATGAACATTGTGTTTGTAGAAGCTAAAAATAAAAAAAAAGCCTAATCTAACATAAATTTAAAAAATCAGCTGCAGTCATGGAGATATTCAGCTTTTATTACATAAAGAAGATTGGTCCAGGAGAGAGTGGCCTTCTCTCTGCCTCTCACTCTTGTACCACTTTCAGAGCAACACCTCTTTCAGCTTACATCCAATCACCTTCCGTTTTAGCCAATCTGTATTAAGCGGGTTGTTCAAGTCTTTCTGTTCTTAGAATGTCTACCCCTTTCCCAGAAAACATCACTAGTGTCATTTCCCATGTGCTTTACTGGCCTATGGCATGTCCTCCGTTCAGGTCATAAATTCCCTTAAGTAACAGATGCTGACCAAGAAAAAGGTTCCTATGACCATTTGGCTGGTCAGTAGAGATCTTCAGAAATAATAGTAGATAAAAGACTACATTTATCCCACAATATATTCCCGTTAAAAATCTTTATTATGTTTCACTAATCCTAGTTTGTATTTAGTAGTTTATAGATCAGTGACTTGTCTAGCAATCAGGACTGGTTGAAACCACAAGGACTCCTAAAACCTGTGAGATGTG
>JBBMFX010290482.1:0-19277 GCA_037832545.1 Rhabdalestes septentrionalis
TCCCGCTTCCTGTTTATATAGAGTGCCACGTTAATTTCCCTCTGACCTTGACGTGACACGTGGTAGGCATGTGACAGCCATAATTGTTCACCATCTCATTTCAAAAAACTGTGTTTTAATGATATAATCATTCTAAACAGGTGTTGTGCAAACATTGTGCCTTTTTTGAACTGAACAGAAAAAGGAGCAGCAGTGCAGGTGATTGGTTTTTGTATGCGAGGTGATTTGGATATTACTCACTACATAGTAATCGAATTACAGTCTGGCTCAACAGGAACACTAATATGTATAAATGCATGTGGCTAAAATCTGATCAGGATACAATCCAGATATTAGCTGCATGAAGTGATTCCATCTGCCAGCTAGGTCTTCCCCAACCAATAGTATGTAAAACAGTAATAGACACAAAACAGACACAGATATCTGTTAGCTAACATCTATATTTTCTAATATGTCACCATTTGGCTTAACATAGGGGAGAATTTCAGCTGCTTGTGTCCTGACATTCTTTGTCTTTCTAGCTTTTTTAACTTTTTTGTTAATGATAGAGACCATCATCTTGCCCACCCAGAGAGGGTGGCACCAGTTATGCTCTCTGACATCGCTGAGAATTGAGCTCATGATCTCTTAATGATAAGGTCAATGCTTGGATGGTTGTGCCCCCAAATATATGGATGTCCCAACTCAAAGGACATTTTTTAATTATTGCCTGAGCATTTGGAAGAGAACCACAGAAAACATTAAAACACAAGCAACTGAGAGTTCATCTTATGTTACTAACCATCTCAGACAGTTAACATAGAGGTATTTCAGAGGTTTTTCATTTTACACAGACACACACTTACAAAAGCAATTACCAGAAAAAAGACTCTTTTTTCATGGCTGTATATTCAGACGGTCTACAAGGCAAATACAGGCATTTATATTATGAGCCAGTAGAGAACCTATTGTGTCTCCTGAAGGTAGCTTCCAAATCCTGAGATGTCTGGTTCCTTCAGTCACAGCTGTTAGCAAACCACTGTGTGAACACACACACACTCACATTTACATTGTGCATAAATCGCACCAACATTCCACAACGTTTTTACTCCTGTCATTAAAATATGTGCCCATTTAGACAGACTAAACCATGCAGCACTGATTGAAGCAGTAATGTTCTCGTTACATTCATCTTTAACATGTGATAACCCTACACGTGCCTGCCAACAGCCGAGCTGTACGGCTCCTCTGACGCTGGTTACTGAAGCCAAAGAACCTAGATTCTCAAGGTTACTTGGTCTCTGATGCTGTGCTTCTGTGCGCGCACATGATTATTTGTCATTGGAAGTCCAGGCAGCGTGGGACAGTCTACACACCCCTTAGCTTTCATAAAGATTCTCTTACATCATACACACATGCACCTCAGGCCAGTTAACAAGCTTTAAAACAGAGCATCTGCCAACTGTGATGTGCATCCATACACCTGAAAGGACTGATCCATACTTGTCTCACCATCGTGCAATTACCATTAGAAACAAGAAATATTTTAAGAGAATGGAATCTTTGCCTTGTATTTTGTTTGCCACACAAACATTTTCCACATTGTTTATGCAAATGTCAACACTGCTGCAAGCAATTTGGAGGCTGGAAATGCCATGTTATCTTAGCACCGCAATCTTTTGAATGAACCTTCTTTAAAAGAAACTGTAGCAGTTTCCCACTATACTCAAATGTAGTTGATCAGCCAAGACATGTTTTTTTAGAAATTTGTAAAACTAAAGACAAATCAACAGATAATGTTACTTTTATATATAAATCTTTTGGATTATTTAGTTTCTTGTTTGAGCTGTACATTTCTGTGTCTGTATTGGTTTGCTTATTAATATTTTATTTTGTTTCCCATTGGAATCATTTCTGATGTGCTCTTTAGCAACCATGTGCATGTTTGTTTTGAATTTAAAAATTGTATTTATTTACCCTTTTAGTCACGTGTGAACACACCACACCACAATGTGAACAATATGACATTCTTTCTCTGCAGTCCCAGGGAGCAGTGTAAGTGTACCTTTCTATAGGGTACCTCAGTGTTCTCACTAGCATTTGAGATGTGAACCCACAAACTTCTAATTGCAGGGCCAAAGCCCTAACCCCTTGGCCACCAACTGCCCATAGCCATTTAATTGATAAATTTGGCTTTGAGCATTAGGACAAAAACACTTGTGGCCAGCAAACAAAAATTATATGTCATTATATGTCATTGTTATGTGTGCATTATCTACTTTTGATCATCTATGACCAAAAGTGAGCTGCAGGAGGCTTTACATTAAGGCACATGAGTGAAATGTTAGTTTCATGTGAATTTTGAGCTTGCATGAAAGTTTCACCATCCTCAGAAGACAACACTAATTATTACAGGCTAGTAGCAGGACCTAATTTTGAGGCCTCTGGTTTAATCAACACAAAATGAAAGAAAACAAATGAGGATTGTGGAAGCTATTAGGAATGGTCTTTGAATTCCACCATTTAGCAGCCTTTCTATAAAACTCTGTCCAAAAGCCTCCGAGTCCCAGTGGTGTAAATACAGGCTTGACAGTTCTTTATTAAATGTCCTGTCAGTGTGGATGCGTATAGGTTTCAGAGAGCCTGTGAGCCATGTTTTCAGTGTTTCCTGACCAGCGGGACTGTGGGCAATGTGGCTGTTTTATTGAGTCCCTTTGCAGTCCCCCAAGGCCTATCCACCACAAGCACTCCATCAGCCGCCTGGAAGAACATTCTCTTCTTCCAGGCTTCTCACGCAGCCTCGCAAACACAGGCTCAGCTAAATCAATTTCAGACACGACAGTCCAGAGAGAGGGAAGAGGAAGAGAAAGAACAAAGTAATGAGACTCATTTGAGGTAAAAAAAAAAAAAAAAAGAGAGAGACTAGTGATGTGCTGGATGAGGGAGAATCAAGTATGCGTGCAGTTGGAAAGAGCAGTGGCATGACTGCTATGAAGCGGATTCGAGAGAAAATAACACCATACAGCAATTGCTGTATAGAACAGATAAGATTTAATTCATCCCTTGCATTTAATGTTGTAAATTAACCAAGATGTGTCTGTAGTTTTTTTTTCATTTTGCACTGGGGCTGTGAGGCTAATATTTGCTGGAAGCTGCCAATGGTTTCTACTGGTGGTTACCTGTGCTATGTAATTTTGTCCACTTTTATAGATAACAATGTGTCATAGACTGAAAGCTAGCATGATGCTAATTGGTGATTTAAGTTTCCATTACTTGCCTCATTAGCCTCGAAGCTAGAAGTAAACTTCGAACACCAAACATCTGAGGAGTGAGAGGCAACCAGGGACTGGAGGAAATAAGATGTGACCTGCGTCACAAAAACATTCAGGCTGCCACATATGCTCCTCACAACAGCATGGGTGTTATTGGCAAACGAGTCCGGCAAACGTCTTTTCCC
The DNA here is from genome assembly GCA_037832545.1 of Rhabdalestes septentrionalis. Classification (NCBI taxonomy): domain Eukaryota; kingdom Metazoa; phylum Chordata; class Actinopteri; order Characiformes; family Alestidae; genus Rhabdalestes; species Rhabdalestes septentrionalis. The sequence goes on from JBBMFX010290482.1 coordinate 3,437, forward strand.
TTCATCTTTCAGTACCTCAGGAGGCAAAAGGAAATGCTCTCTGCTGAAAACTTCGCAAGTAAGAAGAATTAAAATGGGAAATGATATCAAGAGCATGATTTAAAAACACCTCTCTAGCCTAAGACATGTTGAGGCGTGTCCTGAAAAGAGAGCTTAAAGAAAGCTAGTCTACAAGAGCAGTCTAGACAGTAGCCCTGAAAACTGCTTAAATGCTGCTCACATTTAAATTTTAATATTAATGAAGTTTTATATTGATTTAAAAGACATACACTGCCTTTTTAGCACAACAGTTCAGCTTTACTGCTCAGTCTTCTGGGTCCCATAGGCCAACAGTAATCCACAGCTTGCCCAGAAGAGTGCTTTAGGTCAAAAATGAGAAATCCACGTGACACATGTACAAAAACAATGCAAACCACAGCATAACTTGTTATTAGAACTAATGCACTATTTATAGCAGCAACACACTCAGTCATCCTAAAAAATGAAACAGATTCAAAACATCTACCATTCCCCAGACTGAGTTGTGCAATAGATGTTGTTGGAATATTTGTCAGTGTATATAGGAGCAATGATCTGATCTATTCATCTGGAGTTTTTGCTGCATTAAGATTATTGCCATTGTTATGTTATGGTCTAAGGCATGCTAAGGGGCTGAATTGAATGTAACTGAACTAACTGAATTAAAAGAACAGTATAAAAGCAGGCTAATTACGTTTTGAATCTATAACAGAACATGAGCTGGGAAAGAAGAGAACTTCGAGAAAGTGGGACACACAAGCCCCCGTAACCTCACTATACATTGCCTCTGAATAGAATTCAAATTAAGGGCGAAATTATGTAGTAGAGAGGAAAGCAGAGGTTACGTAGAGCACGGTAAGTGAAAGCGAGAGAACTGCAAGAGAAAGGAGGTCATAGCGGTGTGACGAGTTTACTGGTAAAAAAACAGCATAAGTAGGTTGTATAAACATTCATTCATAGAGATGAGAGGAAGGAGGAGGGGGAAATGAGGCCATGCAGAATGAGGAAGATGAATTTTGTTTTGCCTTATGCTAATCTGACACAAATGCATTTATACAGACAAGCATGAGCACACAGTGTGCTGCACAGTTCCTCAGTAAAAGCTCTGTAGGTGGTTAGGGATTCAAATATTTTGGAGGGGGCCTGCATGTTTATTCCAGCTTCCAGAAACCAAAGACTGGCCAAGAGTTTGGGACTGCAGATGTTCACAAATTTAATAGTTTTCTCCCTAGAGTCAGGCACTGTGTAAATGGGCCTGAAGATACATGCATCTTGGTTAAGGCATAGCTTTTTGTGGACTATTTATAGCATGGAAAGCAACTTTTGGACAAAGAACAAACTTGGAAAAATCAACTCAGTGGCAAGTCCAACAACCTTACCTAAGTTCAAACTTGTGATTTTGTGTACTGCTATCTGTGTTCATGTGCTTTCTGGTTAGTGTCCAAGTTTGTATCTTTTTTGCACATTAGTGTACATCAGTGCATGCACACTAAATGCACCCTTTACAGACAAATGCGTCAAAGTGATGTTTGGAACACTTTACACTCTAAAATGTGAATATACTGCTCAGGATACTGTTAGCTACTGTGTGTATCACAAAGACACAACCCATACAATACATGGAAAAAAGTATTGGTACACACACATCAAACCGTGTCCACAAATTTGGAAGCATGGCATTGTCTAAAATGTCTTGTTCTGCAGAAGCATTAAGATTGGCTTTCACTGGAAAAAGAGCCCACCTGAATTCAGTCATTATAAGCTGTCCATATAGTGTATCTACATACTTATGGAGTGATGTGACTAAAGTAAAACATGTCACATTAGTGTTCATTTACTAAAACAACAGACTGCACGTTTGAACTTTGGGACACATCCCTAGACACTGCAGAAGCTGACAGTCAAGGACAAGAAATGTTTAGAAATGTTTATAGCTCATTCCATATTCTAGATTTAGACTTGATTGATATCAAGAAGAAACATTTGGAAACATTTAATCTTAAAGGATGTTTTTCTGTCCCTTCTTCTCCAAGCTATTTAAAAAGTTGTTTCCCTGAATGCCAATCTGAGTGCAGGTTTTGTTTTAAACACAGAGAGGAGAGGCTGTTTTTGATGTCTGCAGGTGGAGGGCTTACACTCAGCTGGACTCGAAACAAATATGAGCCACCTTTACCCTGAGAGTGAGGCATGACCCAGTCAAAATAATGTACCGGACAGATTCAGAGCAAGACCAGACTTGAGGGCTGCAACATTATCTGCTACTGTTCTTTTACTGCTGAAACTGTACACTTCTACTTAGGAATTTGGGAGCACTCAGCCTACAAGTTATTCTAAGCTTGTGGCTGCCTCAATTCTTTTCAAACATACGGAGCACTTAAAATCCTCCTGTTGTCACTGCATTTGAGTGGTGAGTCTCAGGGAAAATAGGCCACAGCTTACTTAGTCTAGACACTTTCTTTCAAGCTTTTTGTCCATTTTATTTAAAAAGCCATTACTCTCTCTCTCTTCTCTGTGTGTCGGTTGTGTGTGGTGAAAGCATGAATGGTAAGATGGGATAAATAAGGCATGACTGAGACATCAGCTTTAGCAATCCAAATCCAAAGTATTCAGAAAGCAAAGTGTATCTCTCGGGCTGTGCGGGTGGTGCACAGTGCACTTCAGAGAACGTCAAACACACACGTATTGGTTTATATAATGCTAGTCAGTGTTGACACCAACATCAGTCCACACCTCCCGCCTTCATTTCTGGGTCACTAATGCAGCCAATCATTTCCCTCACTGTCTTAATCATGCTCACACACATGCACAAACACATACACACGTACGCACACACAGACACACTTCCATTCATTTCCAGGTGCTGAAGCTGAACACCAGTGCCATCACTGACACACATACACAGATTGTTGTCTTTGTCCAGCTGTTGCTATGGCAGCTACCTCTGCCTCTCAGATGAACAAATCTTCATTTGTAGCATTTCAGGTTAACCCCAGGAAATTTCACTTCTCTCTCTCGCTCTCTCTCTCCATGTCTTCTCTCTTACTTTCTCTTCACCTTCTCACTCTCTCTTTCCATTTCAATTGCTGAACAACATTTGGGGCAACTGACTATTTTGCAGAATGGGCCATGCATACTCATGTTACAATTCTTTAGTTCAGATGTAGCAGCAGCCTTCATTACACCAGAACACTGACAAATAAAATTAAGATGATGTTCCTATAATGATTACAGGGAGACTGTAAGCATCAACAAAAAAAGAGTAGAGTACCTACCTACTCATTACATCGCAATTATACTTTTATAGTTTTCCGCAACTCTTAACACACTTACTGCATGCTGGCACACGATTTTGAATATGTGAAGCTCAGGTGTTCTCACAGCCCTTGTATTCCATTACAAACTGCTTCTATGTTATTTTTCAGAAGCACAGTTGTTCATTTCCACACAAAAATGCAAGGCTAATCTCTACTCTTTTGTGAAGATTATTCCAAAAATGTATGACATGTATTAAAATAGGAGCATGCAGCCATACAGCCATCTGTTGTATAATGGGCGAGCTGGAGAAGGGGAGTTTGTAGTTACAGAAGGGGAGTTCATAGCCTTACTTTGCTTGACTTGAGAAAAGGTGTGTGGGGAATATGTTGTGCTAATGAAGCTTCATACCAAAACTGTTTCACACCTCCCATCATATTCAGTCCCTCTAAATCCAAATAAAGTTTTGTCTGCTTTGATACTTTAAGCTCTATGAGCACATTCCTCACCAGAAGTTTGTTCTGCCTCAGGCTGCAGAGAATGCATCATCAGGGTGAAAAACTGCCAGGACTGGATGTGACTGTTACAGTAGACATAACACTGATGTAGGTCAATTTTTCTTGCCAAATGATTATACCATGTACAGCTCTGGGAATAAGAGACCAGTGCAATATATAATTAAATCAACATCTCTGTGAGTATGACATCCATTAATGTCTGTTAAATTCATACAAAAGCACCTTAATTCTGCTTTATGAGGCACTGATTAGTGATCACCTGAATCACATCTTATTTAATGAGGATAAGTGTCAAATCCACTGCTGTAATCAACACTGTCCTTTTGCTGTGTGACCAGCTGGATGGCAAAACATTAGTAATGGTAAAATGTCAAAGGCGATTATTGGCATTTTGTTTAAGAGTGAAGAATAGGTTTGTTTTCTTGGTTCTGTAAATAATCATTTCTCTAACTATATCTCTTGTTGTCAAAACTATGCTTTAAAAAATTAGGAGAAATATTGTCAGCAATTCTTCAAAATGTAGGCAATGCTACTCATTTCAACACAAAACCTGAGAAACCTTGCAGTGATCACCTATGTTTCATTTGATTCATTTTTAACAAAATATTTAGAAATATTTTAACAAATGTATTTTGTATCACTGTCTGGATATTTCTTATAAACACTAAAAACAAGAATTTAATCCTTGAATCAAATAAATATATTTCTCTATATTGTGTATATATGTGTAAATACATATCAATGTATGTATTTTCTTTAGCCCCTCTACACAATAGAAACTTGATTTGTTGTAGGAATGTATATAGCTTGTGTGTTTGCTTATTTGATGTGAATATTATTTTGACTTTTATTTCAATGAGATTATTTTCTTATGGTGTATCATGTTAATGCCTAATATCATTAGAGTGTACAGGCATAGTTTCCTGGAACATGAGCAAGCAGTACAAGAAAAGCTGTACGTATGTAATTTGTTGTTTGATTTTTCTCCCTGTTATTTCTTATGTTTTCTTTTTAAATGTACTGCTAAACCTTATATGCATATAATGTATCATTAAAATATTGTCATGTGTTAGAACATTTCTAAGTTCTAGATATTTGCATGTTGGAGACACTATTTCACACTCCTCCTCACACCTTCACAGCAAAGTCAAAGCAATGGCGCCTCATTGGAATAATAGTAGCCAAGAATAACCTACAAAACACACTCGCACGCCACGGTGTGTTTATATTGTCAATTCCACAGGGGCACATTGGGATGGATTCCAGATGTTTCATCAGAACACTGTGTCCCATTCTGCCAAAGACAGGTGGACAACATCAGCGTCCACCTAATGCTACTGTTTTTTTTCCTAACACCTTGTTCCTTTGGAGAATTCAAACAAGTTTATGTTTTAGCATGAACTTTTATCTTGTTAATATTTTAATAATAAGGTACAATTTCATGCTCAGAAGCACTCCAATTCACATCTCACCTTCTAATCAAAGCATTATATTTATCCTACATACAGTATATGAAGACAATACAGGTTCATCTGTATGGGTAAATGTATTGAGGATTAATGTAATCTAATTACCTTTGGACTGTTTCTGGTCTAAAAGGTTAACTTCCTGACATAATTGATATAGTGTTTTCATTCATCTCTAACCGAAGAAGCTGTAACATCCTATAACTATTATCATTCATACTTACCTATTACACCATGAGCATATTCAGGTATTTTAAATGAACACTACATATGCTGTATATATGCTGAACACAATAAATGCTGTATATTGGATGATCTAAAGTTGGCTTAGTATCATCTGGATGATATATGGCTTAGTATCATTTGGCTTGGGTTTGTCTTATCAGTTCTCCCATGAATAATTGAGTCTTTCTAATACTTGCAAGCTTTAGGCACTTACAAAAAAATCATTCTCCTCCTACCAACTTCTCTGTAAGTCACTGGTTGGTTTCTGGCAGATTTCCACCAAGGCTCAACGTTGCTAGAATGTTTAGATACTAAGAATAAGACCTAATTAATGAAGCAGGCACTGTAGTTTAACATGCACAGTCGGCTAATGTTAAAGTCCAGCCCTTGTGGTCTTGGAACCTGCACTAATGAAAAAGTGTATGATTAAGGTTATTGAACAATAATCTTGTGGTTAAATTTGTCTTATATGAATTGTTATCTGAGAACAGATTCCTCATGATGTATGTCACTGGATAAAAGCACCTGAGAAACAAATGTAATGTAATGTAACACGTCTACTGTAACTCATTGTAAAGGGGAAGCAAAACTGTAATACATGCTCACATATTTCCAACAAGTTCAAGGCCAGTTGACTTTTACTGGAATGACTTTAAGTAACTATGTAACAGATACAGCTACAAATAGCAACTCTGAGGGAATGCTGCGAGACAATGAATCTACCTCGACACTCTTTAAAACAAAGGAATCAGGTCTTATTGTTTAGCTTGGGATTCTTCTACATTTAATGTGTTCTCATAGCCATGAGTATAAATTTAAGGGTTATCATGCTCTCTAAAAATAAATAAATCCGGTGCTGCGCGGCACCATCACAAGACCAGCCAAGACTAGATGTTTACAAGAAAAAATCAGAAAAATTTGGGATAAATGCAATCAAATAAAAGTGCATTTGAGTCATTCCATGAGAATGATCAAAATTGGACTTGGATATTTTCACATTTTTTATCAAAATGTATTATTTGTATGTATATCCCACATCATTAAGGATATATTCAACTGTCAGAAAAATGCATTTTCCCATCTCAGGCATTAGTTTTCTTTCATTATTGATCATATTTTCAAGATGTGGTGACTGTAATACTTCAACCCCGTTATGGACACTTTGGAGGCTCTCTGGATATTATCCTAAAATGTATTTCTAAAGAAATGTACATGTTTACGTCTATCAGCTGTCCCCCATAATAAATTAATGATTTTAAATAGAAAAATGACATAAGATCCTGAAATGTAACTAATAAGTGAAAGCAATCTTGTCATGTTTCATCAAAAATTTAGTTTAACTAAGAATTGTAATCAAAATCAATGATCATATGATAGCCCTCGATGTTTTAGACACAATTAAATTATTTTTTCAACATTTTAAGAAAATAATATATATGAAATATAGGTGTGATGGGGTTGAATCTAGCATAACAGGGTTGAAGATGGTTATGGGGTTGAAGAGACAAATACAGCTTTACATATAACCAGTTGTTTACTCTCAAAATCAATGTATATGACTTCCATTAGCATTATATCTCACTTTGTAACCATTGGAAGGACACCAGATACAAATTGCACAGCAGAAGGCATACTGCTGCTTGATATTAAAGTGATGCATTTTTAATTTCTTTACAAAGCTGTGAAAGATCTCAATGTGCTCCTCTTGTGTGCCCTCCACAGGTTTCTTGACTGTCACCTTGACAGTTGCTTCTTGAGCTTATTTTTTTCTCTTCTGTACTTTTTCTGAGCCACCAGACGCTGCCTACAAAACAAAACAATAAAAGTTGATTTGGGTGTGGAAAGTTATGCCTTTTTCCTCCTGCCCTCCCTGTTTCCAAAAGACATTTTCACTAGAACACTGTTAACTACCCGTTGCCCTAACCCTGAAGATCTTGGCTCACTTGAGCACTTCTTTCCTCTTCTTGCTCCTATGGTAAGCTGCTCTCCACATTTTTCTTTTCATACGCTGTTCTCTTTTACTCCGTTCATTAATTGCTTTCTTCTTCCCTGCCTCTACATTATTTTTCCATCTCTCATGCTCACTCTGTAGGTATCTCTCCCTTCTTTAAGGATCAGCTTGAAGGCGTTCCCTATACTTCCTTTGCCTTTCTGCTGCTGTTGTTGGTGCCATCTTACTTGCATTCTTAACATAGAACATAAATCACATTCAACATGCATGCAGTATAAGAATGTTGATTGAATATAATAATAATTAATTTAAATAACTGAATAACTTAACAACCGAAGTATTAAAATCTCAACCCCATCACAATCTCACAACCCCGTTACAATCAAAAACATAATGGGTTGAGTGTGACGGAGTTGAGATTTTTGCACAAAATGGCCATAGGTCAATGTAGTGAATACTAGACAGAGAGCACATGGCATGCATGAAATTCAAAATCATTATAGATTTATGAAATAACAAAAAACTTTTTCATTAATAATAGCTTTCTGTCTTCTTTTCATGTTATGGTGTTGAGTCATTGAGGTTGACAACCACAATATCACAAGATAAATGATAAAAATAAAGGAAAAGATGGGAGCAACTTGCCTGTCTCTGTGGTCCTGTTGTCCAAAGACTTCAGTGATGTCACTTCCTGATGTATATGGAATTCTGGATCACAACATTTTATTTATGGGTGTGGGATCATTCATGTAACGGGGTTGAGGAGTTACTCAGGTACAGAAATAATTGTGGTTTAATGAATAATTACCAGCAAAAGAGCACAAATAGATGTTTAGGTTGATGTCAAAATTCATTAACTTTTTAAATAGTTTTATTTGGTATTTTCAAAGTAAACTTTCATCAAGGCCATGAGGGATATGACAAAATAGGTGGTGTCAACTGTATTGAAAAACTGAATTATTTCTCATAAAAAGATAAAAATTAGTTCCGTTTTTTTACACTGTATTAAAGGGTGTATTTCAATATATATGTAAAACTGTTTCAATATAAAGTTTGGTGACCCAATAGATGAAATACACCATAAGAGGTGAGAGGGACTCAAATTGTGCCATTTTCATGGAATGACTCATTTAAGAAGAACTTTTTTTTTTTTTTGCATTTTCCATACCATCCCAGAAATTAGAATCACATTTTATCACAAAAGGAACACACACAAGTTATTCATGCTAAAGTTGAACTGTTAAACAGACAGACTGTCTTCCTTGTGTTTCCAGTCTTCTTGCCTTTATCTGATCCTGTTTCTTTTCTCTTTTACAGACCACCTTGTTCCCCACTACCTATAGTCCCTTTTGACACTTCCAAAAGATTGTGTTTAGGATGTTTGTGAATCCAAGGCAGAACTGGTTTGACTCAAGCTCTTCAAAACACTTGAGGATCGACCCATTTGTCTCATGTGTTCTGTTTGGCCAGAAAAACACTACTGACAACTTCTGGTAAAAGTAGCCTAACTCCAGCAAATATTTAGTTAGCCTGATTATTCTTTCTGTCTTTGGTTGTTAAAAATTTGGAAGGACCTTACACTGGCTTCACAGTGAATTAATTACAGGTGTCACAAAAGCATTACGGAACTCAAAGGCTAAGTAGTTTCCTCTTTTCCTATGCAGATTGGCATTCTGATGGGAATTTTCAATGTAAAATAAAAGTCAAAACAGAAATACAATAGAAGGAGTCATAAAATATTTGTCAGAGGTATTTAACCTCATCAGTCTGCTAGATGTCAAGTTATGTGTGCTGTGTATATACCTGAAGAACTTTAAACAAATATACAGTAAATTTAGTTGTTCTTTGAAATACATATAAATATTTGATTAAAATCACAAATTCTAAATTGAGTTTGAAAATCCGTATCTTCAAATAAAAATGATTATTACTTCATTTCTTTGATGGTATTAAGCTTTATTAATCATACCATATTTAAAAGTATTTTCCCCATAAGTTGCCCCCCAACTGTAAGTACTTGTGCAACAGAGAGCAGAGGAAAAAAATAAGCTTTTTTAATCATTAATATCAGATTTCACCAACAAAACACATCGTGGTACAGAAGAATAATGATCCATTTTAACGTTCAAAACTGTGGCTTTTTCATTTTACTTAAAAGCCTACGTAATCGGGGCACTTTAAACTTCAAGTGCTTTTCTTGTCCATTCATAACAGTTACTTCTGGATGTATGATGCTTGCTTTTATTGTGACTGTGATCATATAGTGTTTATCAGTTTGTTCATCAGTTCAAATGGAACTTGCTGTGGAATGGAACAAGAGGTTTGTATTCTTATGTAAGTGGGTCCATACTAAAGAGGGATTGCTTGACAATTATTTTGCTCAAAATTACAAAACTGGATGAAAAGTTGCTTCCAGGAGGCACATGCCACTTGATATCACAGTGTATTAATGGAGACGGGCTGCTCAGTGAAAAACATCAATGTAAATGACACCTTAATCTTAATGACAATTTGTAGGCTCACTTGCTCTCTCTTTCACTCACATATATGTACCCCCACTTTAACATGGATCAGCTGTCATGGTTTTAATCCAATGCAGAATTTTTCTGAGAACCGTGCTAATAGTAGTTCACTGAAACCCCCGCATTAATGCAGAAACTGCTGATGCCCTCCGCATTTGTTTTTTGCTTTTATGGTGTCCAGGCCTCGTCCGCCATGCCCCCTCATCCTCATGCTGATTTGCTTGCGCCCAAACATAAACCCTGCACAGGGGGTGTTGCGGACGAGACCCAGACCTCACAGCATTTTTCGTGCCAATATATACATTTTCATACCTTTAAATGCTAAATTATTAAAAAATAATAATTTTGTAACGTAAATATTAACATACATTCAGCTACATTTCCAAATAAAGGCTCAGAGGCAGGCGGTTTGAAATGAGCAAAAACGAGAACACTTTATTTGTCCTTGTTGCTGATTGGCTGCTGCCCTTTGATGCAGCGGCAGTCCAGAATTTCCACCCGTGGAATGTCACAAGTGCAAGTTTAAAGCCCATTTTATATATATATATATATCTGGGCTCAGGCAACTGCTGGTATATACCTGTTTTTACCATCCCTTCTCTGTTCTCCACCTTTTTTACAACAAAGTGCTCAGAAAAGTCATTACTGTATTATAACTATTGTAAAATTTAGTGAAAGTAGAGTGGCCCATTCAGTCCATTTTCATGTGACTGGGTTTTTGGTGTCCTGTCCAGAGGCCTGTGTTTCACTGGAGCAGGGCAACGAAAACTGCAGAAAGACATTAAAAGAGCTGAAAGTTTCACATGGCACCTGTCCATGTGACCTGTAACTGCTCACAACACCCTCTCTGTGCTGCAAGTGTGTGTGTATGTGCTAGAGAGAGCACTCCACTGAGTGAGATGAATTCATTGCCTTTCCAGAGGAAAGGAAAAGAATAAACCATAATTCATCTCTTTGTTTCTCAGTTGACCTGCAGAAGGTCAAACAGAGTCTTTCCACAGATACTCACAGGCATACTTCATAAAAGTGCCTCTGTGTGCATGTGTGTGTGTGTGTGTGTGTGTGTGTGTGTGTGTGTGTGTTTCAGTAGAAAGTCGGTGAAAGGTGAAGTTTGTGTTAGGTACTTAAAAGATGTCAACATAATAGTAAGGAGTTCTAAATGCCTGAATGTACATTTGTAGTGTAACAGTGAATGGGGGTTTTATGTCACATGGTCTTTCATGTTTTGTCTGTGTGTGTGTGTGTAGGTCAAACAGGCTGTGGTGCTCTTCATCAGAAAGGTGTCCGGGTTGTTCAGGCCTAATCTCCCACAGTGACTATTTTCCCTGCCAAAAACATGCAGTGTAACCTGAGGCTGACCCCCTGTGTAAACACAGCAGAACCCAGCAGTGAAAAACCACAGTGACCAAACACAGAGTGCCAAAACAGGACGCTGCCAGGGCAATCCAGAACAACCAACCAAACCAAGCCCCCCGCCATCCATCACAGTCTAAACAGTGTGGCTCACTGCCAAGCAATACATTTAGTATAGATGAAACAACCATAGCATGCTTCAGATATGGCTGTTATAGTCCAAAAACAGGACAGTCACATCAATGACGACAAACGTTTTAAAAATGCAATCATGTGTCCACTCAGGTGCACAGCATGTATTTGAACATTCATTTTTGAACAAGGTTTTGTTTTGGAATCTCTTTGGTTGTATATCAGTTTTTTATAAAGCTAGTAAAACATCCAAGGCACAAAATCACAAGACATTCCATGCAGATGTACTGGGTTTTCATTTGCAATGGTTTTTGTTAGCCTCACAGTATCTGTATGCATTTTTGCTTCTGTGAGCAGGACCCAATCAAAATATCCCCAGCATTCTACATGCAGAGGTGCCACAGATGCCCTGTTGTAACAGTGTCTGAAGGAGTCTAATGGTACTAAAGACTTGAAGCCAGCCAAATAAAGCCTAATAGATCTATACATGTATCCAGAGAATCCTGCTGTTATCCACAATTTGGAACCCAAAGGATTTTTTTGTTGGTTTATTTTAAGAGTTGTATGAACGCTGGTATGGTTTTTAAGATAGTAGTAGTATTACTTGGCTTCAAGTTAAAGTCAACATAGTGAAGACACCTCGGAATTTGTTCAAATCTGGAAACAAATCGAGACATGGCCCTTCCTGGGACGACAGTACAGGACATGACTTGACATAGAAATGTCTTCAGCTCTGCAGTTTTCTTTTTGTTTTGTGTTTTTACTCATTTTCTACTGAAGTGAATAAAGGGGTCAAACAAACAATGCAGAGAAAGAGATGAAATTACATTCTGTACTTGTAAACTACAAAGCACATCTAAACTAAGTGGAGCTACTAAAATGTTCAATAAGTGTAGGTAGAGGTACCTAATAGATTGTTTTAGGACACCTATTATAAAGATTTTGGAAACAGAAATGACCACTTAGGCAACCATTCAAAGGTATGGAACAAATGTCTGGGAAAATAATTCACTGGAATTTCCATTCTCTAATAGCTTTGTCGTATACTCTTCATTCATTCTGTCTGTTTCCTCTCTCATTCTCTCTAACTTGGAACTGAGTGTTTGTGTCAAACTCCCTATAAAACCATTAAATGCATCGGTTTCCTTGTGACAGAATAAGCTAATATGCAATTTGAAATATTTACTGAATTAGGTGAATATATGTCAGTTGAAGTGAATAACTGTCATCTGTCAAGAAATGCGTAAGTGAACAGCCAGTACTTGAAGTGGATTTGTCACAGGAGCAAAAAAGATCTTTGACAAGACTAAAATGCCTGGTGATGCCTAGACAACTGTCATTACAGAGAATCTCCTAACCTGCAGGTCTTTTGAGGTGTTTCTGATATACTGTAGTCAATACCTACAAAAAATGGTCCAAGACAGAACAACAGGTGATCCAGAAACAGGACCATGTAAGCCCAAGGTTCAGTGAAGGCTAGCCTGTGTACTTCAATCCCACAGAAAATATTCTGTGGCACTAATTGCTAAAAGAATGAATCCCAGTAATGATAGAAAGGTGTTAGGACATTCTTTCATTTTATGGAGCACCAAAGCAATTTAAATGCCCATGCAGACACATCTACTGCCAAGAAAATGCCTACAGTGGGTGAGTGAGCTTTAGGATTGGACCATGGAGAAATGAGAGGAGGTATGATTTGATTAGTCCCTTTTCTTTACATTATGTAGATTGGGACGGTACATGTGTGGAGAAGAGATGTTACCAGGGTGCTATGTGAAGAATTCAAGCCAGTAGTGGCAGTTTCATTCAGGGCAATGTTCTAATCTAACAACTAGGGTCCTGGCATTTACGTGACCCAAGATCTAAACTTTATTGCAGACCAAGTAAACACTTTCAAGGCAACAGTATTTCCTAGGGGCAGTGGTGTTTGAGGAACATGGGGATGTTGACCTGCTCTCAAATTTAAATCAGTGAGGGGTGATAGTCAAAGGAGCTAGGTGTTGTGTACATAATGTTTGACAGTTATTCATAAATGTTGGGCATTTACAGAACTCCACCTAGATCTTGTTTCATTTTAAAAGAATATTTGTAAGTGCCTGGATTTTTTTCCCGTAAAATGTCAAATTCTTGCCCTTGCATTGCTCTCCATGGTGACATGAAATGGTCCTGGAAATTGGCATGGCAAATCAAAGCATCATTTTAATGAAAGGACCCTGCACTAATGTATTCCATTCACACATTTTGAAGGGGAATAAAGCTGCTCAATCGCATTTACTCTAAATTACAGTACAGCTTGAGAGCAGACTGCTCTGAACACAAACTGGAGAGACACTGTCTCCAACCTTATTGTTCCCCTGTCAAAGGGAATTTCAGAGCACGTGTAGCTGCCAACCTAACAGCTCTAAAACAAACTGCTTGTACATTCTGGACAGCCTCAAACTGCTGTTTGTATCTGCCCATTTCCAGCTTTCCTTAACTTGTTACTCCGCCGCCAGGGGGCCATTCCATATATATCAGTTAGTTGGCTTTTATTCCGGGCAATATTTGACCTGCAGATAAGAATATCTAGAAGAAAAGTCCAAAGGAGTGCTTTGGACAGGCGAGGAGTGCAGAACATACGCACGTATATTCCTCCTAAACTAAGTAATTTTGATTCATTAAACACTTTGCTGTAAGTCTCACATTGAGGGCTGCATCGTGATGAAACTGCATTTGAGATGTTTTGAGCGTGTTTACTGGAGTCTCCGTGCCTCGTTTTAATCGAAGCGAGAATCGATCCTTCTGGATCAGCTCCAAATTCAAATCGGTGCTTCGTGAACCAGCAGGGCGGGGGAGATGGAGTTTAGCGTGTGATTTACAACTCTATTGTAAAAATAAGGAGATCTGGATGTCTCGAATGGAACTAGTTGCACTAAAAGATGTACTATACATTCTTTAATTATTCTGAGCATGAGTTGAAAGGCCTGTGGCCATGGGGCTTGTGTGCTTTCAGCCCCTTTCACAATACCAGGGCGATAACACACTGCTGAATTCAAATATTTTTGACACACGCATATATGAAATCTAGTATTTAATCCTATATTGCTGTGTGAACATTACTTTTAAACGTTTTCTCGCTGGAACATGAAACTTCAGTCTTACCTATGCAACAAGTCCAACCTCAAACAAAAATTAAGTATGACAAAGTTATTTTAAATTAGGAGCTGCAAACTCCAAGATGGCCACCAGAAGACTAACAGGTTTAAACAGGTCCCTGGACTACTCTCTACTGGAAGAAAAATGTAACTAAGGACTAGTTTTAATCCCTATTCAGAAAAATCGTTCATGTCTAACAGTACCAAGTACATTTTATGCAACTAGACATTTCATTTTCTTTACCAGAACTTTTAAATGACCATGTACATCCAGAAAGTACACTTCCACTGTCAAAGAATTTGAAATGAAACATCCTGCCTCTCCTTTTTCTTACTCTAGTCTGACAATGAAATTATATGAAGTAAAATCACCGACATTATTCATAAAGCCCTCATGTAGTCAGCAGACTGCAAACTTCTCCTTCATCACACTGAGATCTTAAGCTTCCACAACTTTGCTTAAGTATTAGTAATGATTTAGCAAAGGCACACTTATCAAGTTGCATCATACCTAAAACACCTGCGTTATAGCAATTTGGCTCCGATTATGTATTAAGCAATTCCAGAATTAAAATGTAAGAGCAATTCTCTTATTTTATGAATATTAGTAAAATGGTTCATATGTACAAGTCAGATCAAGCACACTTTTTGGATTGCCTTTCTAAAAGGTCAAGGAAAAAAGGGTTGGCATATCAAGACAAGTTAAATGGACAACAAAATTGGTTCAGGGTTTTCAGAAGTGGTTTAATTGAGTCTAGGTTCATGACATGTTTCATGTCTTTAGAAAACAGATGGGCCCACAACTACCCACTAGCTCATTCACAGAACTCTCAATAGTAGCTGAAAAAATACATGACCTATACAATCATTTTTGCAATCACAGAGGTTTGTCCTACCACAAACAGTTGCGGTCTACTGTTGTGGTAATGTAGTACACAGACAAGTTAGTCAAATGCAGGTCAATAAAATGCAAAAACAAGATGCCACAATGTCTTTACTTTATGTTTTACTTTGTCCACTTTGGCCAAGAAGACAGCAGCATCTAAAGATGGAAAGAGGGGGGAAAAATAATTTTAATCTTTATACACAAAGAAGCACTTATCCATAGTATTAACCCATCATAGATCTGAAGAGTCAGTGTGCAAACACAATGAGACATTTAGATACCAAAAGACACGTTAGATCAAGGGGCCCAAAACCGGTCCAGAGAGGGCCGCGGTGGGTGCAGGTTTTCCTTCCAACAAGCAGGAGGCACACCTGATTCCACCTC
>JBBMFX010290694.1:0-19272 GCA_037832545.1 Rhabdalestes septentrionalis
AGTTGTAGTGGTAGGGTAGAGCCGAGCCGAGCCCATTGGACTGTACCTTTCCTTGTATATACGCAAGTTACTATATTGATATCATAAACGAACGATTATTCAACTAGTCACTAAAATGCGGGAGCGTTAGTCGACTAGGAATATCTTTAGTCGGGGGAAGCCCTAGTAATAATTAAATCTGCCACAGTTCTGTTAAAATATTTAAATAATATTAATAATTATTATATGTACATTTTTTAATTGTGTTATAGGTGTTACCTGAAATATGCTTAATACATTTTTCTTTACTGTTCTCCACCCTAATTTTCTCTGTTCTGATCTACATTGATTTTTGCACCATTAAATTCTGTTCTGTCAGTTCTAAAAATTTCCCCCTGCTGGTCTTATTTCAGAACTGGAGCTACAAGGCTAACACAACCAACATGACTCTAGATCAACTTGACACAGTTCTGGGCTTAGTAGCCCTAGTGTGATTTTGCTTATTAAAAACACTGTCACATTCGGTCCGCGGAGTGGCCTCTTGGAGGTGAGGGAGGAGACGTCAATGCAGAATTCCAAGCTGTGAGAGGTTTATTTACAAGGCAGTGTAAACTAAATGTACAACGAGGAGAAGAGATGAGGAGAGAAGAAGAAGAAAGGTGAATAGAGAGACATGAAAGACTGCTTGCAGAGCAGTCAGTCCAGGTCCATGAAATAGAGTCCATAATCAGATCTAAAGTTCCTCCAGCTGCGTCCCGAAATGTAGTTCTGGAGCAGGAGCAGAGGGACCCGGTCGCGGGTCTGGAGCAGGAACTGAGGGACCCAACCCCGGTCGCTGGTCTGGAACAGGAACTGAGGGACCCGACCCCGGTCTGAAACAGAAACCGAGAGACCCGACCCCGGTCGCCGGTCTGGAACAGGAACTGAGGGAGAGACCCGACCCCGGTCATGGCCCTGGAGTAGGCAGCCTGGACGCGGCTGGTCTGGCGGCCCGGATGCGGCTGGACTGGCGGCCCGGATGCGGCTGGACTGGCGGCTGACGCCCCGGATGTGGCTGGCGGCCCAGATGCGGCTGGTCTTGCGGCTGGTGGCCCGGACGCAGCTGGTCTGGCGGCTGGTGGCCCGGACGCAGCTGGTCTGGCGGCTGGCGGACCGGACGCGACTGGTCTGGTGGTTGGTGGCCCGCATGCGGCCGGAGACTTGGACATGGCTGGTCTGACGGCTGAAGGCTGAAAAGTGCCCGTAGCACCACCTGCACAATCTATTACAGCCTATGGAGGCAGCACATTGGAAGTCAAAGGCACCTGCATGCTGGAATGTGAGCATGAAGACCGATCAGCGCTGCTAGAGTTCAACATTGTTGAGGCCAAAGCACCACCCATCTTAGGTTTAAGTGCTAGTTTAGACCTAAACCTCATCAAATTAGTAATGGGACTGAGCAAAGAGCAAACTAAAATAGACAGTAACCCCAAGACCATATTGACAAAATATACAGATGTTTCTCAGGGCATTGGAGAATTTCCCGGAGAATGCACGTTCCGGATCAACCCACATGCAACACCAGTGGTGTACCCTCCTCGCAGAGTCCCCATCGCGCTACGAGCCTGGTTGAAAGAGGAACTCGAAAGAATGGAGGACAACAACATAATTGTCAAGGTAACTGAACCCACCGAATGGGTTAACGCCTTAGTAGTGGTCGAAAAACCCCAAAGCAAAAAACTACGAGTGTGTCTAGACCCCAGGTACCTCAACAAAGCTATCCAGTGGCCCTACTACCCACTTCCCACACTAGAAGAAATAACCACAAAACTTGCGGGAGCCCGTTACTTCAGCATCCTAGACGCCAGGTCAGGCTACTGGGCTATTAAACTAAGCACAGAATAATCTATGCTAACTACATTTAACACACCATTTGGCCGATATAGGTTCCTCAGACTGCCCTTTGGGATTAACTCAGCACAGGATGAATTTCAGAGAAGTGTGAATGAAACATCCGAAGACCTCAAGGGAGTTGCCGCCATAGTCGACCGCATCCACACGGGACATGCAAACAAAGAGCATGAGACCTTTTATTCTGGCCACCAATGGGACAAGAAATTGAATACATGGTGGGACAATGCAGCATTTGCCGAGAGCGACGCAATGCCAACACCAAAGAGCCCCTGCTATCATACACTATTCCTGAAAGACCATGGCAGGTGATAGGAACCTACCTGTTCACATGGAACAAACAAAATGACATCATCATAGTGGACTATTATAGTTGGTACTTTGAGATGGAAAGGCTCCATAGCTGCACCGCATCAGCTGTCATTACCAAACTCAAGGCAGTGTTTGCACGCCACGGGATACCCGAGCGTGTCATCAGCGATAATTGCCCTTGTTACAGTGCAGATGAGTTCCACAGATTCGCATCGGGATGGGATTTCGAACATCGTACTACAAGCCCAAGATACCTTCAAAGCAACAGCCTAGCAGAGAAAACCGTCCAGACTGCAAAGCGCATCCTAGGAAAAGCGAGGGCTGATAACCAAGACCACCCGTAGACAACCTAAAATCCCCAGCCCAACTCTTGATGAGCCGTTGACTGCAATCAATCCTCCCTATAACCGCTGAAAAACTCAAACCCGAAGTCACCCCCCAGCACATACTCCAAAGTCGGAGAAGAGCAGTTCATTCACGACAACAAAAGTACAACAGATCTGTCAAAGCTTTACATTCTTTAGCTGCAGGGACACACATCCGTTTCCATCATGAGAATGGCTCATGGCAGCCAGCCAAAGTAGTGCAGCCAGCCAAAGTAGTACAGCCCGCCAGCACTCCCAGGAGTTATCACATCCAAACTGAGGAAGGACATTTGTCCCGGCGTAACAGGCGACAACTTCGTGAAACGGGCGAAAGGCCAAGCACGCCAGAGGAAAACCAACCAACACCACCTCACAGTGCTACCCCAAACCTACAGACTGACCCAGCTCAACAGCCTTATAGCCAGTCAGAACAAGAACAACTCGGCTATACCACTAGATTTGGCCGGGCAGTCAAGCCCAGACAAGTGCTTGACCTATAGTCACGAGACTGGTTGGTTATACAGAGCCCTGAAGGAGCTGGGATAGTGTTCCTTTACCCATGTTCATATAATATAATGTGATGTTAATGAGTTATGCTTTAGACTAGTTCAAAACCGAGTTATAGAGATGCATTCCGGCAAAATATACGCATACAGATGTCAAGCCACATTTTGCTTTAGGAGGGAGATGTAACATCCTGATGTAAATGTCTCAGTAATATCAAGCACATCATGCTATGTGACGTCACCGGTCTCGCGAGACAATGCTGTGGCTGTAAGTTTCATTTCTGTGAATTTCGTGTGGTCCGAGTAAACAGAGGTTAAAACAATCCGGTCTCTCTGTCTTTCTTTGATTTCATAAATTGAATAATTTGCCAAAGGGCAAACAACACGCAGTACTCCCGACACAGAGTCGCTTCGCTCCAGTGTCCTAGGGCTGCTCGGTCACGGAACTTCCTCACATACTCGGGGACTGAGCGAGCCCCCTGGAGTTTAAGCACCGGCCAGGGAAGAGGGATTCACCGACGAAGCCTCTAGCCTGGGCGCCGCCATCTTGGCTCCACCGAGACCTGTGTGAGGGGAAGCCAGCAGAAACACGCATCTGAAGGTTCACTGAATTCGCAACGTCTTGGGAAAGCGGTCTTTCTGTCACATTCGGTCCACGTAGCGGCCGATTGGAGGTGAGGGAGGAAACGTCAATGCAGAATTCCCTGCTGTGAGAGGTTTATTTACAAGACAGTGGACACTAGATATACAACAACCCGACCGTACAAAGAGGAGAAGAGATGAGGAGAGAAGATGTTGAGGTGAGGAGAGAAAAAGAAGAGAGGTGAATAGAGAGACATTAAAGACCGCTTGCTCAGCTGTCAGTCCAGGTCCACTAAATAGAGTCCTTAATCAGGTCTAAAGTTCCTCCAGCTGCGTCCTGAAATGTAATCCTGCAGCGCCCTCCAGTGGTCACCGCCAGACTCATGACAAACACACAGGTCATCTGAACCCTTCCAACTATGAGTGGTTCCACACTAACGTAAACTGTCTAGATAAATTAAAAATGACTAAACAAGAGGAATACAATAATGAAGCTGTTTATTTAAATATTAATATTAAATTTTCTTGACAAGTACTTCTAAAATTGACAGAAGCCTGTCTCAGCGCTCTGCGTCTCTTCTGTCCCTCTCCTCTGCTTTCTTGCTCTCCCTTTCTAGGAAGTCATGAAAGGGGTCAGCCTTCCTCTTTGTATTCCCTCTTCTTTGTCCCATCCTCTTATCTCCTTCCACCTCTTGGTCCTGCTCCTCCTCACCTCCAGGCTCAGGGGAAGGAACTGCAGCCCTGCTGTAGTGGTCCCCCCCCTGCATATAGAGTATAACAACCAAAATAGCAACAACACTGTCTATAAAGTCATCCCAGATTAGTAAAGACTGTTTGGCTGCAAACAATAGAGTTGGTGTTAGGACAGTATTACATAAGTATTTATTTGCATCCAACCAGTATGTACTAATCTGGGATAACATTTTAGACAGTGTTGTTGCTATTTCAGTTGTGTAATGGTGATCAATAGCAAGGAAACCTGTCAGAAAACACAAAATCTCTCAGAGAACACAGGTGATACTTTTGATAAAAGCACCTGCCAATAGCCAATAAACATAAGTGCAGAAATTCTTTGTGTATCCACACCTGCATATGTAATAAGGACCGGTGGGACAATGGATGGCTTCCCGCTCAGCACTTCATCCATTAGGGGCTATCACTTCCAGGTGGCTGCAGTGCTTTCCCCTGATTCTGTGCTTAGCCCCGTTGGAGGTTTCTTAAGTTCCTGCCATAATTAATGCAGTCAAGTAATTGGTAAGCAGTTGTATTGCATTTTGCCACAGTACTAGATTGCTCTTCAAAGGCTTGGGTTTTCCTGACAACATTTATCCACATCCAATCTGCAAACAGAAATGAGGATTATGGCTATGAACCCATGCCTATTGAGAGTGTAGCGAAGTTAAAGAGATTTTTACCAAATTAATTTGTTCTTTTTTCTCAAATAATACGGCTATGTGTTCAAAATGAAATGCTTACAATCACAAAATAACATATTTTCCCACTTTTTTCCAGCTCTGGTAGGGTCCACCACCCCCTCCAGCCCCATCTCCTTCAGGATTACCCAAAAAAATGTATTAATAACACTAATGTGAAATTATACAACAGTTCTGTCTAAATATTTAGCAATTTCTGATTTGTTTTAAAAGATCATGCAATGCAAAAATGTTATGCAAACTAAACATGAACTTTAGTTCTTAATTTAAATGTGAAACAAGGAATGTTATTCTCAATGAACTGAACTTTGTCCTTGTTTATGTGAAGTGTGACAACTTACTCCCATCCATACTGGGAGGCAGAGTCCTGCACGGTTCTGATTTTGACAAACCACAACCGCCCGTACCCGTCATTTTAAACCCGCATCCGACCCGTTTTCCGACAGTTAAAAAAAAAATCCGCATCCGAACCGACCCGCTATAAATGAACCCGACAACCGAACCGGAAAGAAAATCAGTGAGAGAATTAAATTAAA
This sequence comes from Rhabdalestes septentrionalis, assembly GCA_037832545.1. Lineage (NCBI taxonomy): Eukaryota > Metazoa > Chordata > Actinopteri > Characiformes > Alestidae > Rhabdalestes > Rhabdalestes septentrionalis. Next base: position 5,604 of record JBBMFX010290694.1, read on the forward strand.
TACAAACATTTAATACAATAGCCTACATTTATTGCCTAGACAATCAAACAGTGAAGTGCGACTTCAGCTGAAGGCAGAGCCAAAGAACTGGTTTTTTTTAATCGTTCTTTTCAACTCCTCGGAGACATTTTGAACCGCAGGAGATCGCATGCATTGTTTGAAAATGAAAGTGGCAGAGATTTCTGGGAATGTTCATGAAGGAATAAACTGATAGGCCTATGTATTTTACATTTTATCATCTTGATTTATTTTTTAAATATTATTATTTCACTGAAATAAAGCTATATTTTCTGTTGCACATATTGTTTTATAGCCTAATGTAAACCGCAAATTAGACCCGCGTTCTCCGGCGTCCGACCCGACCCGAATCCGTATCCGACACAGTAAATTTTTTCACCCGTTTCATTACAATTTGCGGTTCACCCGGACCTGTGCAGAACTCTGCTGGGAAGCCTTTTCGCCTCTGTGAAAAGAGTGCAGCTTTTGAGGCTCGCGGCCTCACGAGCTGCGCCACCTCCTTGTCTGACCTTTAATTAATAAAACATCATCACCTGTCAGACCTGTAAGGGTTCCTAATATTAAGCTACAGGAAATTCCCATGCCACAAATTAGAAGGCAAAATTACCAGGTGATGCATTCACCTTTTACAAAAGTGAGGATATCACATATACAAACACACACTTATGTATTAAACATTTATATGCAGTGAAGTCGACTGAGAGCTTTAACTTTTGCCTTTGCCTGATTCAAAATATGGGCTTAATAGTTAGGTCTGACGAAGATATTTTACAATTAACTTGGTGTAAAATTGATAGTTAACTTAAAGTGACTACAGGAGAAAGTCAGCCAAATTTAACAAACGTTAACTCATAACCAGAAGCTAATGAGAGTCGAGCGTCAAAGCATTTATCATATCGGCATTTATGAATGTAATTTTTTGTTATAATAATGAGATTGAAAAACACACATTTGTTTGTCATTTACTCCAATTTGAATATTTTGAAAAGGCCAAAAATCTATATTTCTAGACTGGCACGATATTAGGTCATGGAGAGATTTCCATAAATTTTGGACTGTCGTACACCCATTAAACATGTGCTCTGTTGTTTCCAAAGATGTATTACAAATATAACAGTTGTCTGACACAAATGTAAATCTTTCTCTCATAAATTCATTAGAGGGCTAAATATTTTTTGTAGTTTTAAAATGAACTTCTTTAAATTTGGGGAGAGTGGAATTTTAAAATATTTGGTTCTAATCAATTAAATCTCAGATTTGTTATAATCTTTAAGGATGAGTGAGTGTTTTGTCCTACCTGGATATAAGGTGCTGACCAAATCCTCCTCAAAAACTGATTATTGCATTTTTCATTAACCAGGGCTGCGTTTCCCGATAACGATTGATCGTTTTCTACGAGTCATTTCGCATTTTGCACTTAACACAGTTGCACGCAGCCCTGCTTTAAGTGCTGCTTAGGAGTCGCTATCCGTTGGTCAAGTGCTGAAATGTCACGCTGTAGAATGGCTCGTCATTGTTGCACATGCTGTCATAACAATCCATCTAATTTTTTATTTCCCTTTATTCTTCTACTTTTGTAAATGTATATTCAACTCGAATAACATAAAAAGCCCTGTAATTTCTTCTTGAGCAAGTTTAAAAACATACATTTACTGGAAATGTACTGTCTTGCTCCAATCTCGCATAAAACAAATTCTAACAGTCCTTGCCCGAAATGACATCAGCATAATTTATATGAAACCTTAATTATTTAGGGAGAATTATTTATCAATGTCTCTATGAACAATTGCTTATCTCACATCAAAATAAATAAATAAATAAATAAGCGCTAACCTTTTTTTTTTTAAAGTTTAGCCTAATTATCTCCACCTGATGTGCATTTACTAATAGAAAAACAATTTAAATAAGCACACACCTAGTGACGGAAACACTAGAAAACGGCTGAAACCAAAAAACAAATAAAATGTATTTTTAAAAAGTGGAAATTAATATTATTTTAGAGGGGGTGGAGCGAAAAAATATAAAGAAAAACATGCAATCTGGGACGATATTGCTACAAAACGTTTTATTTTATTCCTTTATTCGTTATTGTTTCTATATTGAATTGTGTAATGAGTTGAAAATAGAAATGAATAAAAAGATACGTACAAAAAAAAAAGAAAAATGACTGAAGAGAACATTGTAGGTGCAATTTGCGCAATTTGCACGAGAGATCGAAGAACTTATTCTGCAACTTGAGTAGGCCAGATGAAGGGGAAAGAAGCCCTTCGGCGGAGCAGGACGGCAGAGAGTCGTGTAGAAGACGGCGGCACGCTCCTCCCAACAGCGGCCGGCGGACGCGACGATCAGCGGCCGAGAGAAGAAGACGGCGGCGGCAGGCCGACGGCAACACTGCTAAGCTGCCGACGTACAAGGGCGACGGGCCGCCGGGCATGTACCTGACCCGACCCAAATCCGCCTGGCGGCCGCATTCAGTTCCTGGACTCCGGCTGAGATCGCGGTTCGACTGGCTTTGTCGCACGAGGGCGAAGCGCTGCGGGCCCTCCGTACGGCAGATTAAGGGGTCTGGTCGGAGATCGAGGCCGCCCTGCGGGGACCTCAGGAAGACTGAGTCAGCAGCGGAGAGAGACACAGCTCCTGGGAGATTTCGCCGTGGAACGGCGTCAGCTAGCACGACGGAGGTACCCAGATTTTCCGGCGGAGATCCAGGAAGAGTTAGTGCTCCAAGCCTTCCTGCGCGGACTCCAACCTCCAACCACATACTCCGTGAGCATGTGCGGCTCGTGGCCCCCGGCACGCTGACGGAGGCCGTCGAGAGAGCGGGGCGCGCCGAGCACGTTCTGGGCAAGAAGCAACAGCACGCTGCGCCGACGCAGGGGGTCTGCAAAGTTGCCGCCGTGGACACGGAGACGCGACGGTGTGGAGCGGTGGCGTTGTTTCCGCTGCGGCGAGCCGGGACACCTCGCGCGCTCTTGCGAAGCGCCTACGCCAGCGGACTCCGTACCCCAGCATCAGGAACTGAAGCGGTGCAGCGGCGAAGGAAAACCGCTTCCACCTCTCATCCCCGTTGGGCCGGGACGAGCGCGCACCTGGGACGCGCTAGACTTTTCCTGGATTGCACTGTGGACGGGACGAACTGCCGGGCATTGGTGGACACGGGGTCCACCGTGTCGATCGTTCGCGGGGGAGTGTTGCGTCAAGGTGGCTGCCATGGCGGGTCTGGGCCGCCTGCACGGATTCCCACCGTGACAGGGCAGAGCGTGGCCAGGCGCGGGATGAGGACTGTGCGTGTGACGGTGGGTGACACTGAAATAAAAGGCTGTGGAGTTCGCTCCCTTCGAGTTAATCTGCTCTCGTGAGTGTCCCTTGCCTCCCTTAACGATTTCAGCACGAAATCGCTACAATATCACCATTTTCATCCATCATTTGTGTCACAGACCAAATTGTTGTGTCATCCGTTCTTCCACAAACTTAGATTTCCCCGATTCAGTGTCACCCTATTATACCGCAATGGAACGTTGTGGGTTGTGGAGACAAAAATTATGTTTAAACATTAATTTACAATTTAACAAAACTTGTTGAAGAAATTTGGGGAGTTTCATGTGTAGTTTAGAAATGTCAAAATCGCATACCAATAGGAAAAATCACAGCTTATGAGTCGGCAGCTTGACTTGAAACTTCGGCGTGTCCGAGAACAGCGAGTGACGTCAGGGTCTCCCGGTGACGTCACAAGTGCGCAACGCCTGGATTCTATGGCGACGGCCCACTATAAAAAGACCCGCGCTCTGGCATTAACATCATTATTATGTCAGACACACGCGGTGACGCACGTACAGGTGTTCTGAGAGCAGAATTACAACGAGAGATGGAGTTAACAGAGAGCCCATCCAGTCCCCCTTCCAGTGGGTCTAGGGGAAGATTTTCTTTAAAGACCTTCTTCAAGAAGAAGGGAAATAAAAAGGAGAAGCAGAGGCTGGAAGATGACGAACAGGTTAGATACAGGAGGTTTTTCATAACACTCTTACTGAGGATGTTTAGGGAGGCATGTCATTTGATCAGTGTAAGCAGAGAAAGGAGTGGTCAAAATTATTTTTTAAATGACAAATGCGTGAATATTGGTTTAACATTAAAATGAATGTGAGTCGTACCTAAGTGTAAAGGTAAACGTTGATGTACAGAACAGAAAAGCTGTTCAAAGCCGAGGTGAAAAAAAACCCCAATTGGTTCTTGTGGACTTGTGGGTGTAGTTTAGGCCTCAGTATGACACATACTGAGCTACATTTGGGACATATTTACAGAAACGAGTTGGCGGTTATGATTTAGAACCTGAATGACTTTAGGAAACCGTTGGAGTTTCCCTTTTAATATTAAGGGTATCTGATTAAGGGTATCTGAGACTGATGCACCCCATCGGTTCGGGACATCATGGGTGTCCGTTAGCTGGCTTTGTTATTATAAATGTTGTTTTTGTGCTTTAGATGAACCCAGTCGAGCAGGAGCGCCGCTTCTCACTGAAGAGCCTGTTCAGGAAGAAGGGCAAGAACAAGGAGAAGCAGACGAGCCTGGTTACAGAGGTGAAGGAGGATAGTGTGGAAGAAGAGAACGTCATTGTCCCTCTGGATCAGGACCTGGACTTACAGAGTGTGACAGACAGTGCGACTGAGGAGAACGTCGTTGTCCCTCTGGATAAGGACCTGGACTTACAGAGTGTGACAGACAGTGGGGCGGAGGAGAACGTCATTGTCCCTCTGGAACAGGACCTGGACTTACAGAGTCTGAGGGAAACTGTTGGAGAAGACCAAGCTGACGATCAGGGCACAGTGGAAGAGGCGCCCTCTGATGGCAGGGCAGCAGATGTCTTGGACTCCGAGAGCCAGAGGGTGAGGATTTTGGCAGTTTAATGTAGTCACACAGAAAGTTCTAGGACGCTGGATTGCTGTGTTACAGGGTTGATGTAATGGAAGAGAGAGAATGGCTCTCATTGGTATTTTTTAACAAAACAGAACACAAGGGAGCTGTGCATTTCTGTTTGTATATCTGTGCTGTAGCTAAGGGCAAAATCTGAGTTGTTGTTTTTTTGACCTGCTTGGACGTGATTGGTTCCAATAGCCAACATTAAATGATGTGAGCTCATTTATTAAAACTTCATCTTCATCTTTCAGGAAGTGCCTGCAGCACAGAGCAGTGTATGGAGCTGGTTGAGGAAGACGCTGATGTCTGGAGTTTCCTCCGCCATGACGGTACATCTTCCTCCCTCACTGTCGAATAATACACCTTAAGAATTCTTTAATATGGGAATCTGTCAGTGATACCTGCCCAACCCATAGAATCACATTAATATTGTCCCATATCTGCTGCCGCTTCTCAGCAGGTCATAACTGCACATAAGGGAAAAATCTGAGGTTTCTTTCTGACCGGCTTTCGATTGGTTCCGACAGGCAGCATCAAATGATGTGTGTTCATTTATTAACTCATCAATGTCTTCCTCTTTCAGAGAGCGGCTGCAGCTCTGAGGCAGACCCTTCCATCACTAGAGAACTGGTCCCGGATGGTACATCTTCCTCTTTCACTGTCCAATTATACACATTTAGAATTCTTACATTTGGGAATCTGTCAGTGAAACCCACGCATTCTATACAATAGCATTAACATTGTCCCATATCTGCTGGCTCTTCTCTGCAGTTCGATGTCGTCGAAGAAGAGGAAGAGGAAGAGGAAGAGTCTCCCTCTGACTTGATTCCTGCAGGACTGCCGGTTTGTCTTGTTAATTCTAAGAGCTGAATAAGTAGTTGATTTTATGTGTCTCTCTGTGTGAGCATCCACAGGGAGGAGGGTATAAAGTTTAAGATCTGAGAAGCAAATAATTAGGGGAATCCTGCTAATTTAGAGAATGTCTTTGGGAGGGAATCCGCTCTTGAAATGTGTTTTGACCTCCAACAGATGGGAGTTGTGACTGTGCAACTGAAGAGCTGCAGACTCCTCAGTACAGCTCTCTTCAGTTCAACTGTTTGGGATTCCAATAAAAGAACCATGGCTGAACCCTGGGCATTTGTGAAAGTCACTGTTGGGAGGGTGTCAAAATACACCAAACCACAGCCCTGCACAAACTGCCTGAGTTTCACTGAGACCATGCACTTCAGCGTAGAGGTTAGTGTTACTGTGTCTGTTCTTTTTCACATCTCACTCCAGTCCCTGATGTATTTTGTCCCTGATGAAACCATATTAGGAACAGGAAACACTGTGTTTCTGTCTGGGGGAAAAATGAATGGCTCCATCCACCATTTAAATGTTAAAAATGCTCTAAAGCTGATTCTAATCCCAAATGTCACTGGATCCTCTGAAAAATGGGGCATAAAATCTATCTGTATTCCAATGTAAAAGAAACAGAAATAATCTGAGTTTTAAGTTTCCTATGAACGACTCAAGTACATCATTTTGGGATTGGGTTGTAAGAATGAAATTAAAATGGTGCTTCAGCTCAGTGCAAAGTGATCTATTTCTGTGCCCTGTAACTGTATTACAGAACAACACCGACTGCTTGGTTTGTATGTAGCAATGTTTCTGCCCCTTTACCCCTTCCAACCCTGCATCACTGCTTTGCTAAAATAACTGAGATTTTTCTGTCTTTCTTTACCGTGTTGACAGATCCCCAGGGAAGCCATCAGGATCCCACTAACCAATTTGTTCCGGGTGGAACTGCATGTAGTGCGGCCTCCGGCACAAAAGCCCGAACTTGCGGGAGAAGCAGCCATTCCTCTGATTGACATCGTATATGTAAGACAAACCCTCCTTCACAAAGTCGTATAGATTGCTCAGGGTTGTATAGACAGTGAAATAATGTCGTTATCATCAATGAGAAAGTAATAATCTTTGTTTTCTTTTTTTTACAGCCATGTCAATTACGCAAGCAGTTTGAGATGAATCTCAACAAAAAAGTATGCATTTAATAATAATCTGTTATTTAATTTTCTGCTCCTGTGTAAGAGCGAAAAAGATCTATGATCCTTTTCTTATATTTTTTAGAGAGTCTGCATGCTGGACACAGAACTGAAGTTCGCGTACGGCGCGTTTGGCTACGGGTACTCCCACCAGGTTAGGGTCCAAAACAGATGGAGACTATGATGTCTACACATGTCATGTTGTTTTTTGTAAAAGTGAAGGTGGTGATGGTGATTGTGGTGCATTTTCTCTGCCTGCAGATAAAACACCCTGGAAAGAAGCCGGAGGACCTCGTAAAACACCCACTTCTCCCCTGTCTGCCTGCAGAATCGACAGAGTGAGAAATTCTTCCACTTTCATTAGAAAAAGGACCCTGATAATGCAGATACTTTTTAAAAAAATGGATTGTTCCTTCTTTATACTCTGATACTCTTTATACTACGAGATACATTTGAAACCCTTGTTAAGCATTGGATATATTTATTTATACGAACACCGTGTTATCAGTGTAAACATTGCACTTATTTTTTTTGGATGAAATGGAATTATGTCAAATTCGGTTTTTCATGATATAGGCATGATATTTTTACCTTGACATATTTAACATCTCCAAAATGTTTGTCATTTATATTTTTTATCCGTATTTTAAACTAATAACTGTTTCTCTTTTTGTCCATCAGTGAAGTGGAGGAGATCCCAATAGCGCTGGAAGAACTTATCACGTATATGGAGAAGAAAGGCTGCCACAAAGTAGCGAGTCTGAGAAGTCAAAAGAGGTCAGTGTTACTGCTTTTCTCTGGCCTCATTAGCACCCCCCTGTGGTCTCCAGTTTGAGAACCACTGCTTCAGGCATTTCCAGTGTTCGTTTATTTTGACACCAGAGGTTACTCACGGACATTTAAAAAACTACAAAGACTATAAATCTTTTTATGCATATTTTATTGTCTATCATGTTGATCAGATTTCACCAGTCCCGCTGTCTCTGATTTGAGTCAAAGGAGATCATCGTTGTGTTTGTGTGTGTTTTACAGCTTAGCTGAGCAAATGGATCACGTGAAAAAATGCACCAACAGCTTTGATAGGGATCACTACCTCCAGAGCCAGTTACTGGATCAGGGTCCTGACCTGAGTGGCATTCCCGGCCTAGCATGGTGAGTGTGTTTGTGTTTTTTTTCTGTGTGTTGCCAGAGTGGTGTTCTATTGTGCTGTGTTTAATCAAAATATTGTGTGTGACAGGTCCCAGCTAATTAGCGACATCAGTGATGCCCAAAGTAAAGAAACGATAGAAAAGAAAGAGAGAAAAGGAAAAGGGTCATGGAACATCAGGGGTTTTGGTAAAGTTAAGAAGAACCCCGCAGGCAATGATCCTGGGCAGACGGAGGAAAAAGGAAATACGGAATGGAAGAAGCTGAACATCGTGAGGCGAGTCAGGGCTAAAAAGGATGGTGCAGGCGCATCAACTTCTGATGATCCTGGGCAGACAGGGGCAAAGAGACAAGTGCAATGGAAGACGGTGAACATCGCGAGGCGAGTCGTGGCTAAAAAGGACGGTGCAGGCGCATCAACTTCTGATGATCCTGGGCAGAAGGGGGGAAAAAACAAGTGCAACCAAAGAAGCTGAACATCGCGAGGCGAGTCAGCGCTCTGAAGGATGGTGCAGGCACATCCACTTCTAAAGACCAAGAAGATGTAGAATGAAGACAGGTGTGAGTTGAGAGTTGAAGAGAAACCCTGTCACCCACGTGGAACAGTTGGCACCGATGGCTGTTGGGGAAAGCATTCATTGCTCCTGGTGGTAACCAGTGAAGAGGCAGCAGGACGAAACAATCAGATCGCAGGAGGCCTTCCAGAATGAACCGAGGCCCTTTTGGCTGAGACTATGTACTTGGGGAACCTGTGCAGGCAGACTACGTGATCCAACACTTGCTCGGCAGTGTTTTTGCAGAGGGGAGTCTGGCGAGAGTCAAGACATCCTCATCACACTGTTACAAAATGAAAACAATAAAGTGTAACAAATATTTCTCTGTCTTTTGAGTTCACTGGATTTCAAATGCTGTAGTACAAAAATCATGGACCAAATCTCTTAGCCATGATATGGCTATTTATTATTATTATTATTATTATTATTATTATTATGAAGTGTTTAAATATATTACATTTTGTTAATAAATGCCACAGCAATTAATCCCAAGATGTATAATGGATAGCACATTAAACCTTTGCAGGGTTCCCACCCTAAGTCAGACTTAAAATTCCCATGACTTTTCCATGATTTTCCCTGACCAAAAATCTGAATTTCCATGACTTTCCGTATAAAGAAATGTCCAATAAAATGGTAAATTGGGCCATTCTGAACAAAGCAGCTCAGTGCTGTAAAGCTGCTTGATGTGAATGACTGGAGAAGTTCAGTGGGAGAAGTTGAGACTAGGTGTGTCTTTTCAGTGTCTTTCTCTTCTAAACACCCCCCCTCGAGTTGCCCTGGAGAGAAGTATGACTGATTTACATACTTTGCATTTTGCTCTTCTGATTTTGCTTTCAATATATATTTTTTTGGCAGGACAGTTTTGAACAAAACTATAACACTCACTGGGAACAAAGATGCATAAATAAACATCAGGTTTTGGCTACTGCACTCTATGATATGAACAAAATTCCCTGATAATTCCCTGACTTTGCACACAAATGGTCCAAGTCCCTGACTTTCCCTGTCTTTACTGAATTTCCCTTATATTCCAGAAATTTCCTGATCAGTAGGAATCCTGGTTTGCAAATAAAATTATTGTAAGAGCACTAAATTTCTCCCTTTTGTGGGAGCATTTAAAGGCAATGAGCTACATTCCAGTACGACACCATACAAAAAAATGTTTACTGGTAGAGCTGGGTTAGCAGCGTTAGCAACTAACTCTGGCTAATTTTGTTAGCACAGTGGCCAAAATAGCGATCGCCGTAAAAAAAAAACAAAAAAAAAAACACTCAAAACAGCGAGTGTTCTCACAGAAGTAGCACCTGAATAAACCAAAAAGGTTTGTGTCTCTCACAACACAACACATCTAAAACAGAGACTGACAAACATGACTTTTTCTTTCTCTTAGAAACGATCTCAGACGAGTTCAGAAACTGGACCGAACTTCAGCTCTGTAACAGTGAGTAATATAAGTGCATCAGAAGAAAAAATAAATAAGAAAAAATAAGAAGAAACGGTAAAATTAAATAGTTTTATTTCAAGCAAAGGAGAAGCAGTTACGTGATTGGTCGGTGGCAACACCGTTTGCACATGCGCAGCTCATTCACATCTATGTCAGCTGCAGTGCGGTCACGGGAATGTGCTGCTGCTTTCAGCCGGAGGAGCGCTCACTGATCAGAGCAGACACGGGAAGATGAGGAACTGTACCGGGAAAACAAGACCTCGCGCTTACAGGACAGTACTGGCGACATTTGGAAAGCTGATAAGGTTCGTCCAAAAGTCGCTAGATTTGTCGCTTTTTTGAAAAAAAAAAAGTCGTTAAGGGGGTCTGAGAAGTCGCTAAATCTAGCGACAACGTCGCTAAGTTGGCAACACTGCCAGTTAGACACCGTACAAAAAATGTTTACTGATGGAGCTGGGTTAGCAGCGTTAGCAACACACTGGCTAATTTTACTAGCACAGCGGCCAAAATAGCGATCGCCGTCAAAAAAACTCAAGACAGCGAGTGTACTCACAGGAGTAGCATCTGAATAAATCTAAAAAGTTTGTGTCCCTCACAACACAACTCATCTGAGTCCCAAAACAGAGACTCTGACAGACGTGACTTTTACCTTCTCTCTTTGCTGGACTATTCAACCACCTATTTTTTTTTGCGCTTCATCTTGAACTGCTTGCTCAATTCACACAGCTTTAAAAAAGTTTATAAAAGAGTATTACCTTCTCATTGGTGATAACGTTATTTTACCCCGCTAACTACAGACACATGTCTGGCACTTATGGCAAGATGTTCTAACATTTAATAGCCAGAATGGATATGCCCTCCATGCGTGGATTTTCCCCACTCACTTGTGGATGGAAACTATCCTGATTGTTTTTTTTGTTTGTTTTTTTCATTTCTGAGAACAAAAATAAAATACATTTGGGCTTTTGCATGAGACGCCATTTTTCAAACATGTTATTGAATCTAACTTTGGTTCTGCATTACACATTCACCCTGCCTATAATCTAGCCTAATGTTTACCTTTTATTTTCTTGGGAGGAATCATCTTTCTACGACGGCGTATTAGGGCCATTGTATATAAAAATAAAATAAAACGGGGTTGGGGAGGGGGTAAAATTACGAGGAAAAAGTCAGAAATTCTGAGATTAATGTCATATATTTGCGTGTAAAAACTCGGAGATTCTCTGATATTGTAAAATCATAAATTTGCGACAATAAAGTCCAAATTTTCGAGATTTAAGACGTAAATTTACGAGAAATAAGTCGGAGATTCTCTGATATTGTAAAGTCATAAATTTGCGAGAAAGAAAACTCCGAGATCCTCTGAGATGTAAGTAGTAAATTTACGAGAAGAAAAAGTGGGATATTCTCTGAGTTTAAAGTGGTAAATATACGAGAAAAAACTCACAAATTTGCGAGAAAAACGTCAGAGATTCTCTGAGATCAGAAAGTCGGAAATTTGCGAGAAAAAAGTCAGATTCTTTGAGATCAGAAAGTCACAAATTTGCGGGAAAAAAGTCAGAGATTCTCTGAGATTTTAAAGTTAAAAAAAAAAGAAGAAGAAGAAGAAGAAGAAGAAGAAGAAGAAGAAGAAGAGGAAATCGCGGAACCACAACGTCGTCACCCGACGCTTCGCACGGAGACACACGCTCGCGGCGAAGAGGTGGACATGGCTGAATCAGGTGAGTTTACCGGTGTTGAAATGAGACGTGTAGAGTCGGCAAGTTATGTTTCATGTCGTGTGTATTACGGTAGACCACGTTTATTCTGCGAAAGAAAGTCTACTATATAACCTCGTTAACGCTGCCATACCTATGTAGCCCCCAATATCAGGCTATCTGTCTACACAGCTGCACCGTCATTTTTAACCGAGGCTCAATTAAAACATTGTATGCCATAATGTTGACTAGTACAGTGAACAATATCGCTGATTTCTTTAATACACACCGCGTACACCCCCCCCTTACAAATCCATGACATATGTAATTTTTGCTTCGTTTCATTACAGTCTCATATCTGACGCTCCTATTTGAGAGCGAGTCAGCCAGTGAATGGGAATCGAACCCAGGTTTCTTTCGTGATAGTCTAGTACTGTAACGGCTACCGCCACACCTCCTGTACTGGGAGGCTCTCAGTAGACGTGTCTTCTTATGTTCTACAGAGAAAATGGTGGCGATATAACTGTAGTAGCATCCCTGTTTTAGAAAAGGGCAACTATTATCATAATAAACACAACTGTACTAGCATCATCCTGCCAGACCATGTTATATGGAGATTAAGTTGAAAAGTAGTGGACTTGTTCTGAAAATAAACATATATATAGATCATTGTGTTGTATCCTCTTTACAGATCTGTCCATGTGTAAGACAATCACAGTGTCTGATTTCCTGCGTGAACGCAGAGTCCCTGAAGAAGAGATTATTCATCTGGAGGAGGACAAGGTACTTGTATGTCAGAGATAAGTGTATATGAGAGTGATAAGTGGTATGGCACTTCTCCTCCATGCCTCATTATTAGCATGTGTTACTGAAAATTAAGACATGCTGAGCATGTAAATCAGTGTTTTTTGACAGTATGTCCCAACATTTTTATATACCATGGAACATTTGTGGAACAATAACCCCACATAGAAGTACAGACATTATCCAGTAGATATTCAGTTTAATATTACTTGAGCTTCTGCATGCCAATAACTTAAGCTACTCCAAACAGCTCAAGGGTTGTGTTATGGCTAATATGTACTTCTGTATGTAATTTATACTTCTTCATAGAATGTAAATGTTCGGCCACAATATAGAGTGGGGTTGATCTTGTACTTACTGTAATTGTGGTAATTTCTGTGGAGGTCATAATGTGGTTTGACAGCACAAATTTCAACTTTTCTTACTGAATTCGACATCACAGATATGGAGGCTCTCAGTAGATGTGTCTTCTTATGTTCTACCGAGAAAATTGTGGCGAACTTCTCGTTTCATTAATTATGGGAAAACAGTATTTTGCACATATTTTCATAACCTCCTCCATGCCTCATTATGAGCCTGTATTAAACTTAAGACATACTGATAAGAAACGTAATGTAACAGGACATTGATTACATTAAACTAATGATTAAATTCAGCCAAGATGAGATTTTCAAAAGTAAGATTAACCTAGCCCATTTCATGTCCTGATTTGTGTCATGTGAATACAACAGGTAGACTTTAATTAATGTCTTTTGCACAAATACTTATTTTAGGTTCTTTTGTCTTCTGGCCATCACAGGAATCTCATCATAGACTGCCTCTTGCCGTGCAACATGCCTGGCGTGGACGAACTAATAAAATTGTACTTTTCGGTTGGATTTACCAATAGAGAAATACTCATTTTATTAGCACAGAATCACCATGTTATGCTAAGCATCCGAACTTTGAAGAGACATTGCCGTGAGCTAGGACTGTTCAGACGAAAGCAGCATTCTGATTTGAATGAGGTAATAGCTTTTGTGCATCAAGAATTACAACACAATGGACAGATGCAAGGATATCGCT
>JBBMFX010291547.1:0-19253 GCA_037832545.1 Rhabdalestes septentrionalis
TAAACAATATGCTTTTCAAAAAGGTTACTTCAAGAAAACGTTAGAAATACTTAATGATATAAAACAGATTTTGAAGACATATAAATCAGGCCTGTCTTCAGTGACTTACTATTTTTAAAAAAGGGTGGTATTACTCAATTTCTCAACATCACACGACTCCATCGGGTTTATGTATCATGGGACAAAAATGTATCTTTCAAATTGTGCCAAAATTAGAATCAGCCTAATGAAAAGAATCTTTCTCCCATTGAGGTGCAGGGACGAGCTGGATCCACAAGCTCCAAATGAGTTAAAGTAACTGAGACAGAAATGTTAGCTGCTTGAAAAGATGCTCGAAGGGTTTGGACACAAGCTATTTTCAAAATTTGCTAGATAAAGGCAAAGGGGGTTATTTAAAAAATGAAACTCAGGCAGAAACATCCACATCTATAGTGCACATACAGTCTGTACTGTTACACTTAAAAACACTCCATTGCATTAATTTAAGTATTTCTAAATATTCTAAAAGACCAGCATGTCTTTAAAAATAAATCCAAGTGTGGGTCCAGACCTCTGGCTTGTAGTTTTCTCTTTCAGCAGGATGACGCACCCCACACTGCAAATACTGCTCATGAAATACTGCTGTTTGAGGAACATCACAAAGGGCTCAAAGGGCCTCAAGGCCTGTTCGTACAGAACCACAGACGTTCAGAGGTTCTTGTGGAGTCCAGACCAATTTGGGGGCACAAGGGGAACCAACAATATTAGGCAAAGAGTTTTAATGTTCGGGCTGTTCAGTGCATGTATGGTCCCAACACCTGACAGAATTTGAGAACTGTGTGTATGTGTGTGTGGGTGTGTGTGTATGTGTGTGTGTGTGTGTGTGTGTGTGTGTGTTTGTGTGAGTGAGAGAGAGAGAAAGAGAGAAAAAGAAGTAGAGAGAGAGAGGGACAGAGAGAGAGAGAGAGAACATACCTAAGGCTGTAACTGATACTGCTGTGACGAATCAGTGTAATATTTCCCCTCTAATGTATGTGTCTGTAAGATGGATATCCGCTCATCTCTAAATATAATAAGAAAGAACATATTTTCAGGGGAGAAATATTTCTCTCAGAAACTTTACATTCACTTCACCTGAACTTGGCATGAACCCCTCAAACAAAACAAAAGCCTGATAAAATAACTGCAGGGTGATGATGAGCACGATGGATCATCATCAGCTTCAGAAATAAAACATACATTATGAAAGACAAATGGTGGAAGAATGCAGATTCACATATAAATGAATAAGATATATTATGTGACTGCAGTTTGTTAAATTTAATTAAATACTATAATTCACCTCTAACAAGCACTTTAACACGTCCTATAATCCCATAGAGTCACTTTTGCTGTTTATTATACAAGAGTCCTTAACTTCTAAGCCCCACCCAATCAGTTTACACAG
Organism: Rhabdalestes septentrionalis; assembly: GCA_037832545.1. Lineage (NCBI taxonomy): Eukaryota > Metazoa > Chordata > Actinopteri > Characiformes > Alestidae > Rhabdalestes > Rhabdalestes septentrionalis. The sequence goes on from JBBMFX010291547.1 coordinate 1,427, forward strand.
TCCAGCCCCTCCCATTTTGCCTATAGCAGTTTAGCTCCTCCCATTTAATGTACAGCTGTTTAGCCCCGCCCATTCCACCAACAGCAGTTTTGCTCCTCTCATTTAATGTACAGCTGTTTAGCCCCGCCCATTCCACCAATTGCAGTCTAGCCCATTCAGCGTATTTAGCTCTAGCCTCAGCCTACAGCTGTTAAGCTCCACCCATTCCCACTGAGGTGATGTAGAGTGTTGATCCTGCAGTCTTCAGCAGAGTTAGTGGAGTGAAAGATGGGAAAATGATTAACTGTTGGGCTGTTAGGAAGAAAATGGATCATTTCAGCTTTCCAAAAGATCCTCACACCTGAAAGAAGCAGCTGAAGTTTATGACTCACCACACAGCTCGTAGGATTTCAGTCCCAACTAACTCGGCCCAGCCTGCTTTTTGATTTAAGCACACTACAGGGCAGCCATTCAGAACACAGCTCATCAGTCTTAAAGGTAGAGGAACACATACAGCCTGGTTAAACAATAAAAGATAAGTCAAGTCAAGTCAAGTAGTTTTTTTAGAACATTGTGGAACATAAAGAGAGGGCTGAAGACGAACTGAGTTCCGAAACGCACTGATGACCTCTTGTGGCCAATTTTAGACATGCAGGTTTTATTGCTCAAAAACAAAACAACACATTTGAACGATAAACGGTGATTTTATGTACAGTATAACATGCTCCTTGTGGAAGTCTGAAGGAACTGAAGAAAAATCTGGAACCAAATCTGTGTTCTTCTTACTAGCTCACAAAAATATGTGAGAATGTTGAACTTTGCAACACAGAAAGACACTTTAATTATTACACATTGAGAAAAATGACTTTAAACTATTATCCCAGACTTTAGGCCAATACTGGTGTGAAGATGTTCACCTGCTCACTGTGATGTTCATTATGACATCACAGCATTCCACTTCTATCCGTTCTGACATTCTGAAGAGGTTCAGAGGAGAAACTGATCCAGTTTAACTCCTCCTGCACTGGAACTGCATCATGATTTTCAAACACAGCACATTTAGGATCATTCTCCTAGTCTTCTTTCTGATTGGAGGGGGTCTGAGTGCATCTCTGAGTGACAGGTGCGTAGGCCAGGACATTGTGGAACTGAGAGTGAAGGATCTACACAGTTCCTACTTGATGGTTATTTACTGTACTCAAATTATTTAGTTTCATGTTTCAGATGTTTCAACGATCCAGGCTCATTAAATCTGGTGACCTATGATGCACATCATGTGCTGTAATATCTCTCTTCTCCCTGCACTGTAGAGAGAAAGCAGACGAAATTGTACGCCTGGAGCTGGTTTTTGACCCTGGTCCTGTTAAACATCGCACACTAGGTGAGTGTTGGTTTACTCTCAAGGCCGTAACATGGAGCAAAGGCCTATACCGCTTTTCCACTGGCAACTGGAACTGTACTGTAGTGTAAACAAATCATTTTCCTTTACAAATAACAGACATGTACCTGAGTTGGACCCGAGCTGATTGATCAGCACCACTCCTTTCTGATTGGTAGAAAGGTCATTGTAAAATGGAAAAAGGCCATTGTTGTTTATTGTCAGTCCAAGAAAGCAACAATGGAGATACAAACAAACTGGGAAGTCAACAAATTACAAGGCTATTTGGATTGAGGGCAAATTTTAGAGGGAATTTTCTTTGACACCAACAACTTTATCTTTAAAATAAAGTTGGGGCAGCTGGTGGTCAGTGGTAAGGGAGTTGCCCCCTGCAACCAGGAGGTTGTGGGTTCAAGTCCCAATTGCTTGTGGCACCTCTGAGGTACCTTTGAGCAAGATACTGTCCCCACACACTGCTCCCCAGGCAGCGGTTTTAAACAACTGTTAGAGGTCAGAGGATTTGCTTTAGATCAGAAGGTATTGGGTTCAGATCCCAAGACTGCTAGTGACATCACTGAGGTACCCTTGAGCAATGGGCATCTCTTTGGTGGCAGCCCCCAGCTTACTGGGTTAAATTCAGAGAATTTCACATGTTTCACACTATGATAGTCTCACGCGTGACTACTTTAACACTGTTAGAATCCCAAAAGTGAATCAGGATATTATATACAAGTTAGCTTGGTTAGGTTTTTGTTGCACGACTAAACATTTAATAACTAATACAAGCATATCGATAATAAAAGACCACGATATAAATAACAGCTCTGACAGATTTCTTTCCTGCTTGTTCGACTTTATGGATGTGGTTTTGGGACAACTACTGACCAATAAACTGCGGGGAGAGAATTGCATAAGAAACACTGATACCGGCATGAGATACGCCCTGAAATTAGTTGCTGGGAGCTTCTTTAGTGAGGTCAGTTTTCTCTGGAAATGCTGATCCAGAAAATCTGGCCCAGCACACCTGATAAAGGACTCTAAATCCAGCAACTTTATCACTTTAGTGATACAGTCAGCTCCCGCATGACACAGCAGGTGGCAGCATATTAGAATAAAAGTGTATTATTTCTTCACAAACGACATTTTGGAGAGGATGTAAAAACTGTTTGTTTACTTGAACATATGCTTGTTAAAACTCTTAAAAGTATTTTACTATAAGTTGACAGTAAACCAACTTGATTTGAGTTATGTGAATACTTGTTTAAAGCTATTTCAGAGTGAGTGTCCCCGTGGTGTTTTTTTCTTCTTCTCGTTTTCCTGTGTATTATTCACACTTCATAATTCCTACAAAATGATAATGGATTAATTAGAGTGTCTGGAATCATTTCACCATCTGACAGCAAGACCCTGAAATAGATCAGCATTTCTGAGCCTCAGTGGGCACTAAGTGAACAGTGAGAGTTCTGTGTTACAGATTATGGAGTGATGCCAGTCCCTCCTCACGTACCGTCCCATCTCCAGACTGGACAGAACACTTACCAGCCCAGCCTGGATGAGGAGTATTTCTAACATCACACTAAATTAGTTTGGACTTCTGGAAACAACTCTTTGGTAGGAAAATCAAATTAAACCCAACTAAAAAAAATTATGTCTTGCTTATTCACCCCTCATCATCGCTCAGGGCTTTAATGGTTTTAATTTCTCTATAAGCATAACACTACAAATCATAATGGTCATAGTAATCATTTAGTCATTTAGTAATCCCAATTGTAATCATAATCACAACTAAATTTAAAAACCTTTGTTATTATTACTGCTAGTTTTAGTATCATAATTGAGCCCAACACAATGTGTGGTTTGTCTAAAGACAGTGTGGAGTTTGTCTGAACTCCAGCAAAACAAATTCTTGGCTGTGGGTTTGATCAATATAAACAATGTACTTTGTTGCAATAAGAGTTACATAGACTATCATGTAGACTATAAATGTATTTAAAAAATGTAAAGAGGAAAAGAAAAATAAAGTTTGGCCCCCACTGTTAAATCCATGGCTATGGCCTTGTATGAATGAGAGTCCAGACGATGAGAGACCAGACGACCCTGTATGTCAAAACCTAATCAAAATGCTTTCAGGGGCCGGAGCCTTACAAGTGTATTGTGTTCCAGGCTAGTGGATACAGGTGAGCTCGTGTCCAAACGAAATCGTATTTAATCACTGAACAGAAGAAAAAAATCATACAAAACATGGGGGCTGACGAGTGAAAAAGAGACACGTGGAGGCAAAACTAGAGAAACTAATCAATATATTGGGGTGAGCCACCAAATTCTTCTTGATCTCACTCCATCGGCACCACCCCCAAAAGACATTATATTGCAACTGATCAGATGTTTTACTGTGTGGAAGAAGAAAAATACAGTTAATTCTGGTGCTGCACGTCCATTGAAGACCTTGCAGACGTTGACAACTGAGGTCCAGGAATTACAGATTTCTCCAGTTTTTGGTTTAAATGTCCTGGATGCTTCTGATACGGGTTTGAGTTTATCAGTGAAAACAGACAGTCGAACCAAAATCTAGAGAAAATTTTTACTGAACCTGAATTGTCCACCTCTACAAGTACATGGAGAACATTTCCTGGAATAATGATCTGTTAATGAGCAGCAAGTCAAACACCAGCCAGATGTTGAGGAGAAACTCCAGAGGTTTATTCACCAATTCACACTGATGGTTTATTTATTGCTGCTGTAGGAGTCGAGCAGAAGGGCCCAAACAAACAATGACACCATATTTCTCTGCACATGAGGAAAAGATGGAGGTTTGATTATGGAACTGGAAGGTTCTGAGATGTTCATGAAGGTGTCATGAGTTCCCAAGGTCCTGCAGGGGAGAACAAGTGGGGAACAAGCTGGTGGTGCATCAGCAGTCATTAATGGACATATGTGTCAGTGTGTGAAGCCTGAGAGGAAATTTGTTTTATTTTAGTTGAAGATCCAACTGTGTGGAAATGTAATAAATGGTAAAAAGTTTGGGGATGGCTAGCTTTATCCAGACATGTCAGGCAAATGGTTGTTTTTTCTTTGTCATTATCTTTTTGCTCTTAAAATAAAAAAAATCTGTCCGTTCTTTTTGAGGTTTGGTGGCTTGTTTAAATTTCATTTTTGCACTGAGACTGTCCTCTTAACAACAATTTGTAAAAGAAAGATATCCATCAGTATCCAAAAGCTTCTCTTCATGCCAACTTTTGATGAACACAAAGCTGAGTGAAGATGAATAAACCCCCACACAGCTGCTGCAGGTCATTAAAACACCGGCTTAATTAAAACAGCGGGAATCAAACGTTGATCCAAATTTTAAAAGAGAGCAAAAGATAAAAGTGTCCCCAAACTTGTACCAAGATGTGCAGGGCCAGCAGGACTGAATGGTGCTGGGACCAATAAAACTTTCAGTTTCATTTGATCTTAAATTGTTCAAATGGTAACAGGGGGGTTTATAGTGGGTTTTGTGTTTTGGAGAAACTCCCTGTATCTGAACTGTTCACAGCTGAGGTGAATGGAACCAGACTTCCACATCTAAAAGTTTTTACAGCTGCCTGACGCATGAGACATTGTTCCACCAGAGTTTGGAGAAGCTTTTAGTCCCAAAACTAAACCTACTTTTGGTGGAGGGATACATGCAGGGCTTCATGAGGCCAAAGAGTGCTGATTTACTTCAGATTCTGCACTGTTTTTCCATAATCAACACACTCAGAGGCATGTGGAGCTTCACTGGGGATTGATAGCGTATAAAACTATATTTGTGTCAGAGACTTCTGGTTCAATTCACCACCACAGTAAAGAAATCAGTCTCTCTCCAATTAACCGTTTCACACCAAACACACTCTTTATGTTTCAAAGGATGATATTGTATAAATGGATGGAATTCCCCTTGAATGGGTGCATGGTTGATATGATGAGTAGGTGCTGAAAGGTACCAGAGTGGATTTTAATGCATCCTCTTTGCATTCTCGTTTAAATGACAGTTCATAGAACGATACACTGTTTCACTTCACCATCGTTAAGATGCTAAAATTAACATAAGGATCAGAATTCAAAGCCGAGGAATCTCAGAGGTCCTTTTGCAATATTCACACCACTGTAAACTCATCCGGTCCAAAACCAGGGCATTCTCCCCCTCACACCGCGGGGTAGCCAGTGCTTAACAGTCCCCTCACCCAAACAAAAAAACAGAGCTAGAAAAGGAGGCACTATAGGAAAGATTCTGGTGACTGCAATGGTGAGTTTGTGCTTCCCAGCCAAAGTGAGTGGCCTTCAGTCCTGACTCCTGTCTGCTGACTCAGGGGTCAGGAGTGAGGAATCAGGAGTGAGTCAGGAGTCAAAGTCAGGGGTCAGGAGTGAGAAGTCAGGAGTGGCCTTCATTTCTGGCTCCTACCACTTACTCCTCACTCCTGACCCGACTCCTGACACCTGACTCATTCCTGACACCTGATTCCTCACTTCTGACCACAGATTCCGACCTGACTCTTGACTCACCCCTGACTGACTTCAGATTTATTTCTAAAAGCTCCTTCATTGGCCTGAAGCCTCAAACTGCTGTTCTTTCAATATTTTAAACAAAAAACAGCAGAATGTTTGTTTGATTCAGGATCAACATTAACCAGAAGACATATTAAATAATAAATAAAATATTGTAATCATACTTATACTAACATCCAAAACTGTTAACATAAAAATTGACATCCTTATATTAACAGCTATGACACCTGCTCTCCAATAAGATGCTTTCTAAACATTCGGTTTACAAGAAATTCATTCTGAATATTAATTAAACTGGAACTATATTTTGAACATTAATAAGGCTTAATTTAAAATATTAATTTATTAGAAATGTATTCTGTATACCAGAATAATACAAAAAATTTCATCATGAATATAAATGTACAAATATGTTGTTTAGGGTTTTACTTTTATGAAGAAGATATTCTGAATATTAATTTTACCAGAATCTTCCTGAAACATTACCATGATTATTAATTTGCTAAATATTCATTATTACATTTGTATCCTGGTTAATGCTTTCATAAGGAATGTGTTTTTTATATAATTTTTATTCAAAATTGTTTTGGATATGATTAATGATGTAAATTGAGGTTGCATCTTTATTTAACAACCTAATATTATTGTATTTATTACCTGCAGCCGAACTGTTAATTGTTCCTGGGATGGTCAAGGTGTGACGCTGAAAAGCTTGTTTGGGGATCCTGCCAGGCCGAGTCAGACGAGTCGAGTCCAGAACTGTCAGCCCTCACTGGGTTTCTCAGAACCGAAGAGAACCATCTGAATTTCCTCCTTTTTAGAATCATTTAACCTGAAGTCCACTGCTGAGGACACCCTGCTTCAAAAATGTGTTTCATATGAAGCCTCATTGGGATTTAAATGATGTAAATGTTTGTGATTAAAATTATATGCATAAACACAGTACTACGCAAAAGACTTGAGCCCCCTTATTACTTTACATTTTCCTTTGAATCACCTTGTTAATGCAAAAATGATATTTCATGTCCATCAAACTGTCTTATCTTTGCCACATTGAGTGGACTAAATGAAATAAATGGGAACAAATCTTTTACTGTGACAGACTGCAAAGTACCTAAAGTTACAAGGTGTCTAGATGAAGGAGTTCCAACCAATGAGCATTCAGTATACTGATTACCGCCTGACCATCTGGAATCACCTGCACCTGTTTCTTCACTGGTTCAGGCCTTAACTTTTTTTTAAGCTTGAATGATTCATATGCAGGTCACTGCGGCTTAACCAACAAAAAACAATCCTCTGAAACTGGTCAGTTTCATGGACTGGACTTAAAATGAGATACTGGCAAATTGTTCCTCAAAACTAAATAAACATACAAGAAAGTCTGTATTTTTGTGAGAAAAATATGAAAATATTAGGGAGGGCTTGAGACTTTTGTGCAGTAGTGTATATATAGCCCATTTCTATTGAAACATTTTGAAAAGCTGGATGTCCTCAGTCAGTGTGTCTGTGGGCTGATATTCTCCTCACTAAAATGACCAGGCAGCACATTAAGCTGAACTGAGCTGAAGTGATATTTAGCCTTTACTGCAAGCCGAGCGCTGTAGTATCTAGAACACTGCGGGGGGTGCGAGGGAGCTGAGACACCAGATGAGGACTTGAAAAGGCTTCTGTGTTTTAATCCAACCACACTGTTTCATCTTCAGAGAGCTGTTTTAGTAGCAGGTGCTGCAGAATGATGAACATTTTATTTTACAGTGTAGAAATGTCTGTAATCCACCACCGACTGCCAACCAGGCGGCATTCAAGGTTATCGTCTGAATTCTTTCCACTCTTCCTGGAGCCTCGTCAGAAGCATGAGGGAGCCAGCGCTGTAAAACATCTCTCTTTTACTCCAGACCAGGTTTAATGATGGACAACCGCCTCCACCACCATTACGTCTTCATGGCCAGCTCAGAGTCCGAGTTCTCCATTGGCCTACTCACTCAAAACCAGACTTCGTATTTGGGTTCTCTCTGTTCCGAAACATCAGAAAGGTGCCACATCTTCATCTCTGCTTTCTTTTTTAGTCTGATAGATTAGTGTTTGGATTATGTTTATGCACGTCCGTCATGCAGCATATTTATAATACACATCGCTGTACATCTGTACACCACCACTAGAGGGCAGGGTGGGCTTTATTCCAGATAAATGTCCTCCGTTGGGCACGAAACCTCCACAAATTCTTTATAATACATCTGGAAGGCTCTCCTGTGGGAGGAGAGAGCAGCAGAACATGAGTGAAGACAGTCTAATATATAAATATATATAACTGTAATATAACATGTACACAACCACAACTTTAAAATAATTATTATAGTATTATAAAATGTATAATATATATATATATAAAGTGTATGTATAGTACTGTATATTATATACTGTATAATGTATATAAAATAATGTATTGGTAGCATAATGTATGTATAGTAGCATAATGTATACTGTTCATTTTAATAGGAGGAGGAGCTAAACATTAAATATCATTGTGTACAATGACAATAAAGGAATTCAAAGTGGTGAGGAGTGTTATATAGCACGTTCCAGGAGAAGTACAGAAAAACTAGCTCAAATCAATTTTGAGGTTGTCTGTAACTATATGTCAAATTTGGTTGGGAAGCAACTGTTCAGCAGTCCAAACTTATTATTATTTAAATAAAGTAAATTAAGCAAAACGTTTAGGCTTTGGTGGTCTCTTGATCAGACCAGACCCAGAACAGAAGAAAACCTGATGGGGCACAAAGTAGAGGGGAGCAAGTAAATAATGATGAAGAACTGAGTGATATTTCTTTAATGATCAACATGAAGTGAACGTCAGTCACTAAATGCAGACCTGATTTATCTCTTCAGGACTATTAGTTTGGGCCTTTGTGGCTAAATAATGTGTCACTATAGAGCAGGTGTGTCAACTCCGGTGCTGGAGGGTCGGTGTCCGGCACAGTTTGATGGTTCTCTACCTCAAACATATTCAATAAACCTGACAATTAACTAGTGAGGTGAACCAGGAGTTTCTGTGCAGGGAAATCACCAAAACGTGCTGGACCATGGCCCTCCAGGACTGGAGTTCAAAACCCGTGCTACAGACTATGTCATCTAGTAATAAATATGTGAACAATCAGCAAATCGATTATTTAAAAAAAATCAAGGGTGGGCCCAGACTTCTGGCATGTCATGTCCATTAGTGTCATTTTATGATAAGTCTCACCCAACAGCTTCAGCAAGGTGCTTCGTGGAGTCTTCAGAAACGAAGACATGGCAGGCGAATCTCTGATCCGCCGGGTGTTTTGTGATGAAGCCGAAGTATCTGTGGAGAGACAAGAGGTTTGGTTACTCACTCTGCTCTCCCATCAATAGATCAATAAAGCGCAGACAAATATCAGGACAGGCTTCTCCTTACTTGCTGTTTTTGGGATGGTATCCGCAGAAGGAAATGTTTTTCAGCTGGAAGAAGTGACTGCACTGGCTGTCCTGGGAACAAACACCACACCAGATTCAAACACAAATCTAACCTTTTTAAGGGCAGTTGTGATGTGTGTCCATAATTTCGGCCAAACCAGACCGTAACTCAGCTTCCAAAGTAGAGGTGGGTGAGAAAAATTCAAAATATTGCGATCAATACAAGCATCAATGTATAGTTTTCATCATTACATTGTTAAGATTATCCGTTTTAAAAGATACTTTAAATATACTTGAATTTATACTAATATAACACACTTACTATGATAGCATTGCTATGTTATATAATCTGGTGAAATAACATACACAAAATTTTCCATTAAATCTGAAGAAACCAGTGCAGTGGGTCAGAATAGATTTTGGCACAATATTATATCAATGCAGTAGCACTTATTATGAAAATGTATTACTTTATTATTATAATATATATTGTCACTTTTAAAACATTAATATACTTAATACACTTTTACTTTCATACACTGATAGCATTGCTCCTGAAGTGGCGCCAGACCTCTTTCTTCTCTAGTGGAAATAAGAAAGGAGGTCAGGGTGGCCAGAGATGTCACTATAAACAAACCAGAATGGCAGAAATCACAGATTTGGTTAAGCGCAAAACTGTCCGGTGACCTTTGGGTGCATCTCAAAACTTGAGAAAATCTTTTAAATCAATAGTCAGCCAATGAGTAAATTTCGATCTCAGCATTTTTGTTCAGTTGTCTGGAACTCCCCTGCCACTGACCTGAGCAAACAGTCCTGACTGGAGTGAAGTATAAACCAAACAACACACCTCTGGGTACAATACACATATCCTGGTCAATTAACTGTTTCTCTTGTAAAGCACTCCCTTAATCATCAACACGGTCCAGTAGCCCAGACAACTGAACATAAACAAAGTTTAAACCGTCCGGATTTATAGATAGAAACATGAGATAAGCAGATTCTATGAATCACCATTCGAGGGCGATTCTGCCCCCACCCTCTACTAATACCATCTGGAAATTGTATGACTGACAACCACTTCTTTTTGAAGCACAAAAACAATCCCAAACACACTCTCAATACAGTCAAAGCACCTCGATAAAAAAACACTATGGAACAGACACAAATCAGCCTCCCCAAGATACAGATGTCAAAATTACTGAATCAATGTGGGGTCATCGGGCAGAGAACAAAACAATAGACAGCCTGCATTCAAAGAAGAGCTTTGGAATGTCCTTCAAGAAGCCCAGAGAACTATTCCTGAAGATTTTATATAACAACTGGAAAGTTTGTTGAATATTTCAGACTGTTAATTGTGGTCATAATGGTGCTCAGAACAAATAATGACTTTAAAGCTGGTTAATATTAAACAAACTTTTGTTGTATTTATACCGTATTTACATGTCTGTTTGCTAATGTTGCAGTAAATGAATGTACCATTCTACTCACCTATTTTCCAACAAAGTATAAAGAAACATGGCGGCTCAAGACTATTACAAAGTGTTATATTAATTTGATAGTGGATCCTATTTTACACCACTCAGAAATATTAAAGGGATGCTTTACTGATATGTCCACGACAGAGAAAGAAAGTGTGTGTGTGTGTGTGTGTGTGTGTGTGTGTGTGTGTGTGTGTTCTCACTCTGTCGTAGGCTGTGTAATCATCCTGAACCACGAGCTTCACTCCTTTCATGTTGATCTCCAGGATGCAGGATGAGGGGGGGTTATAGTGGAGCATCATTCTTCTGCTAGTGGCAATCTGGAACCGAACATAGGCACACTTTTACAAACAGAGCTTTTTAAAAAATCACTTTTCAGTGTTATACCACCTGGAACACTTAAATATACACTCACTGGACACTTTTTAGATACACCTGTTCAACTGCTTGTTGCAAATATCTAATCAGCCAATCACATGGCAGCAGCTCAACGCATGTAAGCATGTAGATGTGGTCAAACAAAAAAAACATTGCCTGATGAGTCTCAATTTCTGCTGCTACATTTGGACAGTGGGCCAGGATTTGGTGTAAACAACACAAATCCACCCTGCCTTTTATCAGCAATTCAGGTTAGTGGTGATGTGATGGTTTGGCTTATGTTTTCCCGGCACCGCTGTGTCCATTAGAACCAACCCGAGTATTGTTACTGACCCCGTCCATCCCTGTTTGACCAGTGTGTATCATCTTCTGATAGGTAGTTCCAGCAGGATGAAGCGCAAACCATCTCAAACTGAGATACAATAAGTTCACTAGACTTAAACGGAATCTACACTCAATAGATCCTAGTCCAGATAGAGCAGCTTTGGGCTGTGCTGGAACAGGGGATTCATCAACCGATCTGATGTCAATATTGACCAAAATGTCAGAGGAACATTTCCAGAACCTTGTAGAATATGTGCCATGAAGAATCATTACGGGCTCCAAAATCGTACTAGCAAGGTGTACCTAATAAAGTTTTCAGTGAATGTATAGTAATCCTGGATGATGCCCTGGAATTCCAACCCTCATCTCTTACACATTTTAATAAAAAAATCCTGAATGGATGCTATAAAAATACACCAATTTAAAACAATGGATGAACAAATGTCTATAAAAGAAAAAAAAAAACATGAACAGTGTGAGCTTGGTACGCACCTTGTGCATGGCTGCACACAGCACATCGTTCCCTTTGTGATACGGAACCTGAACCGAGCCGAGGAACTTCAGCCTGTACGTCTCCACCCAGTCCACACTTCTCACTGGGAAAGAAATTACATTATTACAAATTATTCAGTGCCTACGATGAATTAGTTAGTATCTACTATCAATTATTCAGAGCCCGCTATGAATCACTCAGTACCAGCTAGTATTATTCAGTGTCTACTATGAATCATTCTGTATCTACAATGAACAATTTATTCTCCACCATGAATGATTTAATATCTACTATGAACTATTCATTATCCACTATAAATTATTCAGTCTCCACTGTGATCTATTCAGCGTTGAAAATGATTTATTCAATATTTACCATGTTATGCACTATTCAGCATGCATTACTCTTTCTCTACCATGAATTATTCAGAGTCTATCATGAATTATTCAGTAATACTATGAAACTAATGAGAATTCATGTGTCAGTCCACAGTCATGCAATGTTGTACTGACATTTTACACAATGGCTAAGATAAATCTGCTATAAGATCTTTAGTAATTCTTAAAATGTTTATTTATTGATGTAGATTGAGAATATATTTATGTTGTGTTCACTGACCTGCTTTAACCTGCTCGGGCTCCTTGGTGACCTCGATGGCGTAGTATGCAGGGAATATACCTTGCGCTCCTGTCCGCATGTTATAACCTTCATACCAGTAATCCTCCGCCTGCACCTCCACCAGAAGCGGGTCGTCCACCTCCAGCTCCAGCTCATCCTCATGCCGAGGAACGAACCTACAGCCAGGACACGAGGCGAGGCAGACCCGCATGAGTCACAGCACACATGAATCAAGCTCTAAACAGACCACCCACGGTTTGGGCAGAATATCAGTACAACGATTTTACTGCGACATATTGCAACTGCGATGTCTTTAAATATATTAAAGGATCCAACTGATCACTCTTCTGGAATGAAATAGGTTTAGAGTATGTAAACATTCTCTGCCCTGCCCACACAGTCCACATATGGAAACTGAAAAAAATCATAGCAATTCAAATCAACAATTTTTGTGATGTCCCGAAATCCATTCGTTTTGATACATAAACCGAGTAAACATCAGGAAAATCAAATAGAAGGAAAGTGTTGAACACGGGCGCTTTAAAACACACCTCGGCCAATTAGTGCCTTTAGTAGTTACAGACTGGCAAAACTATATTTTTTGGACTGTATGAATATCTCGATTCATCAGAACACTCAGTGTAGGGTGGGCGTCTGTGTCGTTGTGTGTGGGGGGGGGGTCGTACCTGTACACAGCTCGGTGGGTCTGATCTCGCTCCTCTCCATTTATGACACAGGAGAAGAGGCCAAAGGACTCAGCACCTGCAGCATTAATGAAAGGTTCCCTGAGTTCATCAACATCCCTTCATTAATGCCTTCTAAAACCACTTTTATACATTCATCATATTTTGAATGCATCTGTATTTTTTTCTTATTAAGTACTGTGAAAAAGTTCACCAGGTTGATTTTTGTTGGTAACGACACACAGAGACCTACATTTGGATCATTCAAGCAGAACAAAGACCATCTAACTGAAGGCCTGAACCAGTGAAAGCCAAGAGCAGATGGTTCCAGATGATCAGGCGGTGATCAGTATACTGGTGGTGCTGAATACTGAGTGGTTGGAACTCCTTTATCTAGGCTTCATGTATCTTTAGACACTTGGCAGCCTGTCACAGTAAAATATTTGTTCCCATTTCTTACATTTAACCTACTCTTTCTTACATTTCACCTACTCAGTATGCTGGGCAGAAAAAAGGAAAATAGTATTTCTGCACCAACAAATGTTTCAAAGCTAAATAATAAGTCTTTTTGCTCAATATTAAGACTTTTTACTATAAAGGCCGATGAACTGAATCATTAATTAACAAAAGTGTCTATAATTATTGTTTCATGCCAATAAATGAGGGATCACAGTAATTGTATTGTGACTAGAAGCTATAACAAGAAGTATGCTGAGACCACAGGGGACAAGCAGGGATGCTTAGAGTGAACAGAAAGATGAACAAGTGCACTGAAATGTCACCCTGGGCTTTGTTTGAGCATATAATCCCAATAAAGAAAGGAAAGGACAGGCCGGGTGACCTGAGGCTGATCTCTGGGCTTCAGGGGAATTCAGTCCCTCGAAATCTTGACACTTACAACCCATTCAAAGACTTCTGAGGTCTCTACTAAATCAAAGACAGCCAGTCACTTTCCACAGCTTCTTAAAGTGAATAATCAGAGGAAAGTCATATTTAACACATCGAATTTCCCCTCGTTAACCCCTAAGCTTTCCATCAACTTCAGCATCTGAAACCTCCCTCATCAGTTTTAGTGCTAAAGTTATGATTGATGGAGCTAACAAGCAATGGAAGCTTATTTACTTTTTTAATTTTACTATTTAGCATGATGCTAATCAGTGGGGTCTAAGGGTCTAAAAGTCTTACAGTTATAGATTCTCGCTGTTTTAGAGTCTTACTGTCTGACTGTTTTAGAGTCTTTCAGTCTAACTGTCTTTGATTCTTACAGTCTTACAGGCTTACACTCTGACAGCCTCACTGTGTAGTCTTGTAGTCTCAAAGACTTAGGGTTTCAGAGTCTTACAGTCTCAGTCTTAGTGTCTTAGAGTTGTACAGTCTAATTGTTTTCGTCTTATAATCTCATACTGTGCATTTTTTCAGCCTAAAGGCTTGTATTTATGTGCAACATTCTGTTATATTATTAATGTAGATTAATGTAACTAACAAGAAATGAAAGCTTATACCCCATCAGTTAACGTGGTGAGAACTGCATGACTCAATCCAAATCACAAAACATATGGTATGTTGCTAAAAATAATTTCAGTCTGTGTGGGTGTCAGAAACCAAAGTCTCTTAGGTATTACTTAAACGAGTCTTAATATGGAAAAATCCAATTGACCTCACTCTTTAAAATAAGCGTTTGATGTAATGTGAACATATAATTTAGTCACAGCCCAAATAGTCTAAATAGACTAAACTGCAAAACAGCCAAATTCCTACAGAGTAATTCAGTTGGAATTGCTTTAAGGATGAGGCACCATTCAGGGCAGCCAATCAGAACAGAACTCATTTACATCTTAAAGACACAGAAACAAAAAAATAATTTAAGACCTCAATCAGTTTTCTTGCCTACCCTGCTGATTATAAGTGAAATCACAAAAGATACACATTTTAAAACGATGAATCAGACTCAAGTTTCAGGATCATGACCCACTGTAGTAGAACAGTAGAACACATGGCAGAATCGCAGCTGAACAATCACGGGCAGTTAGAGGACCATCGCTGAAGGGGGATCATTAAATTGTCACGCACTGCTGATTTTGGATTAGATTTTTGATGTCACAGACTTTCTTGAGCCTCGAAAGCAAAAGAACATTGTTTCCGCTTTTCAGTGAATCACATCAAAATCTGATCAGAAAACTCATCTTTCCTCAAGACTTTGAAGTCTTACAGTCTAATTGCCTACAGTCTCACTAACAAAGCTTAACTGTCTTAGAGTCTTACAGTCTCAGTCTTAAAGTCTTCATGTTTTACATTCTTATAGTCTTGAAGACTCAGTCTCAGAGTTTTACAGTCCTACAGTCTTCAAAAGTCTTATAGTTGTCTTTAGAGTCCCTGTTCAAGGCGTAGAGTCTTACATTCTTACAGTCTCATTCTCTCTACATTCTCACAGTCTGCATGTTTTCAGCTTTGCACATTTGAGCTGTAACTGATTTTTTATAGAGCTAAAATGTAAAAAACAGTGTAAAATATCTAGATCCCATACTTAAGAAATGATGAAACCTACTAGAGGAGCGTGAGCGCCCATTCATGAAGACGTTGAGGAACTTTCTTGAAAATGGTATGTCGGCCTCAGGGGTGGAGTCTTCCGACAGACAGGCGGTGGCCTCCCGTCTGACTCCACCTACTCTAGCCCCCACCTCCTCCTCATCATCTTCAAACTCCTCCCCAATCGCCGATTCATACGGCGAGGAGACGCAGTTGTCGTAAACGGTGGCCGAGTCACTGTCATCACTATACCCATGGTAACACTGTCTCAAACTGACCAGCTCCAGCTGAGCATCCTCATCCACTACCAGCGTGTACTTGACCGAGTCATACGAGAGCCCGCTGGCCTCAGAGCTGCTCATGGAAGTCCGGCAGATCCCGGAGTCCCGGTAGTTCTGAGCACGGGCTTCTCCAGCACCTCCTTCTCCATAGCTGAGGTCACCAAGGTCCAGTTCCTTGGTTCCCCTGCTACCCGACCTGCTGTTGAGGTCAAGGGCTGCAGAAGCTGCTATACAAGATGCATAAGAAGGAGGAGGCATTTCTTCCTCCACCTCACTGATGGTTGGGTTTAGCTGTTCATACAGAGGAGGATGATACGGAGGCGGAGCCTCGTTGTCCGAGCTGACGGACATGTGCTTGGGCGGAGCTAAAATCGGCCTGTCCGGCTCCAGAGCCTCGGTGCTCCTCTGGACTGGGGTGAGGTATATCTCCTCTGTCGGCTCCAGACGAACATCCGTGTGGTAACGAATCCGATCCCGATGCCCCGCCTCTGCTCCTCCTGGAGGGGCCTTGGAGGGTGGGGCAGGGGGTGGAGCCACAGGCGGGGCAGGGGCGTGGCTCTGTTTGGAAGAGGTGGGGCGTCTGACGGGCGCGTCTGTGGAAGTGCCGCAGTCTTTGGTGTGGGTCTGTAGTCGGTCCTCGTCACTCAGACAGATGTGCTCATGAGGGGGGGTCAAATCACCTACAGGATCACAC
The DNA here is from genome assembly GCA_037832545.1 of Rhabdalestes septentrionalis. NCBI lineage: Eukaryota > Metazoa > Chordata > Actinopteri > Characiformes > Alestidae > Rhabdalestes > Rhabdalestes septentrionalis. The sequence continues at coordinate 18,218 of JBBMFX010291547.1, forward strand.
ACACACACAAACACACATCCACAAAGAAGTACATGTCAAATTTATTGTATTTAATATTTAAAGAATTAGGCAGACATTCATATCCACTGCGGTAATACTGGTTGAAAGTAAATCTGACTGTCTGTTTACAGCTCTAAATTGTTTAAAGTTCTGTTTATTTTCTGTGTGTAAACAATTTCACACTCTCTATAGACAAACATTTTACTCTGGTGGCTTTCTGTACAATTACTATTGTTAAACTCAAACTGCAAAAAAATACATAAATGGGCCGTCATCTGCCCATCCATCCATTCACGTATCAATCATCATTCTTTCCATCTGTCCATCCACTAATTCGTCCAATCCTACATTTATTCATCCATCTATCTATCTATTGACTTGTCTTTCTGTCTCTATTTCTTTCTAGTGTTTATTGGCATCATAACAAAATGAGATAACAGAAAAAGTCTCATAATCATCATATAAAACACAGAAATCCTGCAAACAATAATCATTTAATGGGTGTTTTCACACCACGAGTCCAAAACCGAATAAATTACTGCACCATCACACTACTAATCTCAGACACATACATGCACACACACAAACGCTTACATTTTCCCAAGTCTCTGTGGCACAGCGAAAAAATTCACACACAGCTATGGCCTATCTTTCTATCTATCTATCTTAAACACACACAAAACAAAATTCAAACAGCAAAAGTCCATCTATCCATCCTTTTTTCATCCATTCATCCATCTATCTAATACATGCATTTTTACAATTCTAAGTTACACAGTGGTCTTCAGTGAAAACAGTCAGACAAATAAAGACTCACGTTCTGATTTTGTCCCACTTTCTCTTACAGAACACAAAGTCACTGAGTCACTGGACAGTAAAATCACTGAGGCAGCAAAACCTCTGTCCTGAGCGACGGGATTACCCAGCACTCACATTCCACAGAGGCCTGAAACCGGGAGAACTTTCTCTCTCTCTCTCTCTCTCTCTCTCTCTCTCTCTCTCTCTCTCTCTCTCTCTCTCTCTCTCTCTCTCTCTC
>JBBMFX010291654.1:0-19250 GCA_037832545.1 Rhabdalestes septentrionalis
CACACACACACACACACACACACACACACACACACACACACACACACACACACACACCCATTACATGTTCACTCAAGTCATTCATTGCTATAACAGTATTTTGTCATAAGACCAAAAATGTGTTCAAAAAGAATACAAGTTGTCAAATTATGGCTTAGTCAAATTGGTGTTTTTTTTTTACTATGTCACATTTCTGGATACAATTTCTGAATGCCACTTTTACAACAAACACAGTTTGTAGTACCAAATCATGGTTTGGCCTCTAACCTCCAAACCAACAAAACACCACAACCATCAAAACACGTTGTCTGTTTTTCAGAAGTGACTAACTTCAGTTTCTTACAGCAGGATCTCTTTCTTACACACAATCAACAGGCAACATCACAAATCATACAATATTGATCATGACTGGGTTTTAAGGAACTGATTTTTATTTATTACAATAAACAAGATAAAGGACAAAAACACAATTTCGCTAATTTCATATTGGATCCATGAATTATGGAGACGGATTCCTGCCCCTTTTCTTGAAACAAATTTAAGTCTGCCCTCTGCAGGAAAAAACATGGACCGGGGCATTTTCCTGCTCACAACTGCAGATCCTGTGAAAAGTTTGTCACTGAACTGGACTTTCGCCAGTGCTCTGCAGCTGTGAAAGAGCCTATTTGTGGAGCTTGAAGAGGAGGATTCTTTGACATAAACAGTGCTCGTAAATTCAGACCGGCATTTTTTACCGTTGTCCTTCTCTCTCAAGCACTCGTTTGTCTCAGAGACTCCGGGTAGGGATGCTCTCTCTGTTGTTAACATTTAAAACGTTGCACTCTTTGAATAATTATGGCAGTGCGAGAGCATCAACAGCTCTTCATGCCTCGACCTGCCATTTCAGATTCTGACAGATGGAGGCGTTGAGGATGTTTTTGTGTATGTGTGTGTGGAGGAGGTTTGTGTGAGTGTGTGTGTGATTGAGAGAGAAAGAGAGTTAGTAAAGCTCTCCTGCAGCATTTATTTGTAATTAAACAGGTAAAATGTATTTTTCAGCCAAAATAAAGGTTGCATGTCCACATGTTTTCATTGTAACAAAACATGCAAATAGGATTTTTTTGACAGGAAATCAGGGCAAAAAAAACCCAGGTCGGAGGCACAGTATTGGTCTGCAGTGTGTGTAGTGTTTACAGTCTGGGAGTAATAATTGTGGGGTGATTTCAACCCAATATGAAGCTGGGCTGTGTTGTTTTTAGTGTGTAATAGTAATGAAAGGGGCAGGATTTAAACCAGTATGAATCTTCAATGTGTAGTTTTTAGAGTCTGACTGCAGTAATAGTTTTTAGAGTCGGTAATAATTGTGGGGCGTCGCTACCAGAAGCCTCTGACCTCGATAAATATGACTCTCAAATACATGCCAGAGTTTCTAATAAGAGCAGAAAATCATTTGGACTACCTGACGCTCTTCTAGAGCAACAACATCTTGACATTATCCGCCGTCACCCTAAATACTGCCAAGGGGCTCACGTAGGACTCTCTCCCGCTATCACCATCTCAACAACATTGACTCTATCAGGAACAATGTTGCTTCCAGGCGAACTGTGGATTTTAATAACTTCTGTCCAATGATCATCACGAAAGCTACTAATAACAGTGAAAAGTATTCCAGTGCAAAGTTTGCTTTATACTAAACAAGAAAGCACTTTACATGCACGATGTTATCATTGACTTTGGTCTTGACTTTCCGTGGAGACCTGGCAAACCCCGAATGAGTTCATGGCATTAAATGAAGCTACTCCATCTGAATTCATAAACCAACCTCGATTAACAGGGCGTAGGGGAGGGCTGGCCGTGTTATATGGTTCTTGCTTCAAAGTTGAAAGTGTGCCTTTGAACAAGACCCTGTCATTGCGAACAGACCATTGCTTCTCTTACTTGTTTATAAGCGTCCCAAAACATCTACCACCTTCATTTCTTATCTTTACTGACTCACTTGTATCCATCTATGCTGATTATGGGAGATTACAATTTCCATATTAACTCAAATAATTGCAACCCTGCCGACAATTTTCTCAACATGATGCATTGCTTTGACTTTACACAACATGTAACTCCCCCACTCATTCAAATACACATTCTATATCTAGTTTTTTCTCGTGGCGTTTCTCCAACTCATCTCTGTCTTGAAGATCTCTCTGATCTCACAAAGCTATTTTATTTCATTTAGTTGTTCCCAAACATCACCGTTGTTGTCGCACTACACGTAACATTACATACAGAAACATCAAGAACATTAACACGGCTGAACTACTACTGCAATCCCATTTTAACAATCAGGCATTTGTTAACACAAGCCTTGATGATAGAGTGTTACTGTATAACACACAACTCTCAAATGTGCTTAACCAGTTCTCTCCCCTGAAAACACACCCTGTCTTTTTCTCACACTCAGCTCCATGGTTCACACCAGAGTTCCGCAAAATGAAGGCAACAGTACGCCAACTAGAGAGACGCAGTAGGAGTACGTGCCTCGCTAAACATGCTCAAGCCTACAAGGAGTGGTTTAATAAGGCTAAATCCATTTACTACACCTCACTTATTACTACAGGTCAGCATAATCCCAGAGCTCGCTTTTCAACGATTAACAACTTACTCCAACCTCCCAGATCTTTTCCGCTTACTCCTTCAGTTGATCTTCCAGAACAAAATTTGTACCATTTATAGTCAGCTCCAGTCACCTGTGACTGCAAACCGGTATGAAGATCCTGTCTCATCAGTGTCAGTAACTCTGTTCTCTGCATTTTACACCCGTAGATGAACATATTGTCTATGACCTTGTCTTAAAATCTAAGTCCACTACATCTCTTTTGGACCCTATGCCAACCCAGCAAGTGAAGCTCTGCTTGCCTGCCCTCTGCCCGCTTATTGTACAGATAATAAATTCATCCCTCATCACTGGCTCTGTTCCTAGCTCCTTCAAAACTGCAGTCATCACCCAAGTCCTTAAAAAGTCTGGAACTGCAGTTGATGATCTCTGTAACTACCGCCCTATATCAAATCTCCCTTTCATTTCAAATCTTATTGAGCGCACTGTTGCTTTACAGCTGCAGGATCACTTAACAAATAATAGTCTATGGGAAGAATTGCAATCTGGTTTTAGATCTAAGCACAGTACAGAGACGGCCCTGGTCAAGGTCATCATTGATCTGCTTATAGCAGCTGACACAAGCCATGAGTCTCCTTCTTCTGTTGGATCTCACCGCTGCATTTGACACAGTTTGCCAAAACATACTCCTCAAACGTATGGAAACTCTTTTGGATATAACTGGCATACCATTGTCCTGGTTCAAATCATATTTCACTGACAGGGAACAGTTTGTGTCCATAGATAGCTTCAGGTCTCATAGGGCACCATGCGCACACGGAGTCCCTCAGGGCTCTGTATTGGGCCCCCTTCTTTTCCTTATCTACATTCTTCCCCTTGGATATATCATCCGACAGCATGGATTGAATTTCCACTGCTATGCGGATGACACACACATCTACTCAAACTTACTTCCGCCTTCCCAATCGGTAGCTTGCCTCACTGCAATCAGCACTTGGATGTCACAAAACTTTCTCAAACTAAATCAGGACAATGAAGTCAGTATATGAATCAAGATATGAAGCTATACTGATTGCCACACCAACCATCGAAAGAAAGATCAAGCATCTGCATCTGTGTATCCCGGATTACTTCACCACTACTACTTCAGAAGTTAAAAATCTTGGAGTTATGATGAACTCTACTCTTTCCTTTGACTCCCACGTTAAACACATCACTAAAACAGATTTTTTCCACCTCAAAAACATCTCTAGGCTACGTACATCCCTCACACACACTTCTGCTGAGACACTCATCCATGTCTTCATAACATCTCAGTTAGACTACTGTAATGCCCTACTATTTGGCACAGCAGCTAAGAATCTAAGTAGGCTACAATATGTACAAAACTCTGCACCACGTGCACGTTCTCACCTACACCAAGTCCAGGCAACACATCACCCCTGTTTTACACCAGCTCCACTGGCTACCCATTCAATACCGCATTCAAGTCAAAATCATTCTGCTGGTTTTTAAAGCTCAACATAATCTTGCACCAGCTTATCTCTCCAATATTCTAATTTCATACCATCCCACACGTACACTGATGCCCATCTCCTCTTCGTTCCCCCTCCCCACCTGCGCACTATGGGAAACAGGGCTTTCAGTGTGGCGGGCCCTAATATCTGGAATTCTCTCCCTCCTGCACTTCACTAATGCACTGAGCTTTCAACATTCAAAGCCAAACTCAAAACTCACCTCTTCTCTTTGGCTTTCCATACACCATCCTGAGTATCCCACCGGTTGCAAAGATCACCCTTTCCCTACGCTCAGTTCAATTTGTTTATTATTTGTTTGCTTTTACTTGTTTTCAGTCTGAAGCTGTCTTATAGTTATCTTTTGTTTCCTGTGAGGCATGCTCCTTTATATGCTTTTTTTGTATGCATATTCGAATCATGATCGTACGGCATCCTTGGGTGAATTGAAAGGCGCCTTATAAATTAAATGTATTATTATTATTTTTTTATTATTGTGTTCAGAAAAAAATTATTTCTGTCTTTGAACAGGTGTCTGAATCTGAGCTGATAGAAAACGGCTGCATGTCCCTGCAAGGTACGTCCCTTCTGGGTTGTAATGATTTCAATACAGTATTGGAAAACAAACAGGAATTCTAGAGGCAATGCTTGTAAAAGTAAAACTGTATTAAAGAAGCTTCCAGCGTCTAATGTTTTTGATTGACAGGTCAAAAGTGGTAGGGATTACATTTTCTTCCTCTGAGCCAAACAGAATTGCAGCTCCGGAGAATCAGGACTTTTAAGATAGAAAATACCACCAATCGTATCAATTCTTTTTAACCAAAAAAGGGATTAAACCTGTTACTTATACTGCAACACCTGTATTTCACTTCTTATCAAACAGCTATAAAATTGCTGGCAAAAATGACTGCAATATTTAAACAGTTAATTTATTTAGCACATTTTCATACAAAAAGGCCATTCAATGCATTACAGGAATGGAATAAAATAAATTATGAAATAGACTGAAATAATGGAAGAAATTGTGGAATAATTTCAAATATATAATTTTTTTCAGAATCAGAAAACCTTTCTTTGCTTATGTACTGACTGCAGACCCAGAAACAAAAACAAGATAAAAAACACTGTTTTAATAAAAGTAAAACATAAATCTGCAGGAAAATATCAATATGAAAAGCCCAGAGTTACACAGAGTGAAATCTACTGAGACAAATGGTAGAATCAATAGTAATATTAAGTAATAAAAAAAATAATGTTGACATAAATAGTGATACTGCACATGAAGCCAACTGCACATAAGATATTTCTTGTAATAAAATGATTCAGCCACCAGTTTATAATCCTCCACTGGATTCTTGAGCAAGACCCCTAACCCCAACTCGCTCCAGGGAGACTGTAGTTAGAGAATGGAAGTTGCTTTGGATAAAAGCGTCTGATAAATGCTCTAAATATAATTGTAAATGTAATTGCTTCATAAGAACCTTGCACAGCATTGCACGTGCGAGAATAATGCACATGGTTTGTGACAGACAGGAGTCAAGCTGGGTGTTAATTCTTCAGAACTCTCCATGATTATTTCAGGAATGCATCTGGGAACGCTTCCTCTCTGGCTGGTGAGATCTCTGGCGCTGAAGCTGGATCCTGTTTTTCCAAGAGTAAGCAACTTCCAGAAGGTGGCGCTGCAGCTGGGAGTCCCACCTGACGTGTTGCCGGGACTGCAGGGCTTCGAGGATGTCTTTCGGTTCTTGACGTCCACGACCTTGCTTACCGCTCCGGATCTCATACGGGCGCTAAGAGACGTCCGGAGAGTCGACGCCCTGCTGCTAATGAGTGAATATGCTTCGAACGTTAATGTGGCTGGTGGTTCCATCAACAGCATCAATGTAGCCCTAACCGGCCACCATGACAGCTTCTTAAACGGCTGAGTTCGGCCTTGTTCACGAACCTGCTTTGTTTGAGATAGTGGGACTGCTCCCTCTGCCATGCTAGCAGGCTAAATGAGCTCCTCAGTGCCATCGCAGTGGTGTAATTTATTTTTACACCGTAATTAGACACTGTGCACCACAGGAACCCCTGAGCCCTGCCATGTGCATTTCAACCATGAAAACTCACTCATTAGCGCCTTAAATGCTAGCAGTGATGGTGGATTAGGAAGCATTGTCTACCCTTTTCCTCATTATTTTTAAATACTCTGAGAAAGGAAAGTTCAAACTATGCTCTGAGCCCAGGTGAACCTGTAAAACCGCTTCTTGTTTTTTTTTCCTGATCAGGAACTCAGGATCAACAGCTTGGTGTTAATGTTCAGCACTAGCATCCCAAAAAACAGTATTGTTTCACTTTTTACATCTTTTTTTCCTTCAGCTACTCCTGGACTGTTGGTGCTGTTTTTTTAAAAAACAAATTAGACTTTTGTTTTCAGGGCATTAACGAGGAAATTATGACTTTATACACGTGCATTCGACTTTAAAGGACTACATTAAGTTATTTTATGTTCATTCTGAAAGAAATGCTGCTGCTATCATTTAACCTGGTGCCAAATGTTGCCCAGAATCGAACGGAAATGTGAATATAGCTGTGAGGATAGTTTTGTATGGTTTTGTTAAAAAAAAAATTAAAAAGAAAATAAAACAAACCCAACCAGTGAGAGGAAGAAACTGGATGAATGTATTTTTACACACTGTATTTTCTACTTTTGAATTCTTTTAAACCCTAATTTTCAATGGTTTCTACTGAAACATTGCCAGGACACAGTGGACGGAGGATAAGTATCATGGTGTGAAAATACTGCTTACCTGTGGATTTTACTGCCTTGTTGCTGTAGGACTTGAACAAATGTGTACTGTTCCCTGCTGAGAAATGTTCCAATAAATTTTATCTCAAGTCATCTGAGTTCGTGCATATGTCGCACCCTGGTGTCCAGTTAGTGCTACTGCTTGCACTGACTGCACTTACACTATATGGACAAAAGTATTGGGATGCCTTTACCCCAACAGGAAATGTAATCACATTGCATTTAGATCCATGGACTTTAAAACGCAGCTGGTCCCTATTTGCAGCTATAACAGCTTCCACTCTTCTTGGAAGGCTTTCCATAAGATAGAATTAACTGCAATATCTCAATACAGGAAAGTGTTTGTGGGGACTCTCAAATACAGAAAATATTTTGTTTTATCTAGTCTGTTAAAGATAGACTGCTTGTTCTATTTTACTGTTTTCCTACATAACATCATAAATCATGTGCAGTCACCCCTATTTCTTTCTGAATGCTTCCTTCTGTACTGAGAGTTTGTTGCAAAAAATATAAAACCATACTCACACACCGTATCACACCACACTCTTAAATAATAAATCTTACCTTTTTGTCATTGTTGCTATCATAAAGTTTGGCTGGAATAACAAACCCAACGTCTCTGTCAATATACACAAATTATTTTCCATAAATGTATCACCTAAACCTATCTGTACCGACTCAAGCAACCTCTAGCTCTTTATTAATGTAGAACAGACCTGTGGACATGGTTTAGGACAACGTATGACTTACTGTGAAGCTTCAGACAACGCCAGGACTGCTGTTCACAAAGAATGACTGATTTTGGACTCATGGTTACAGAATCCGATTATAGATCAGTGCTTCTGCTACTGAGGCAGTTTGTGAAAACAGACCCAGACCCTGTTGTGTGTCCACATGTCCGTGTTTATTCTTGTCCATTTCATAAAGATAAGATAAACATTTCTTAGTCACATAGCTGTGGAAATAAAATGTAGGCCCAGGTGTGTGGGACTAGGTGTGTTGTTTTAGGTGTCTTGTGCCAGATGTGTTGGAACAGGTGTCGATCTGAACCCTCCGGACTTCCAAGTTTAGCTGTAGTGTGTAAACATAAACAGTAGAGGTCACTGTAGGCCTAGACTCAACCTTTCTGAGATGCTGAAGAAGCATTCACTATAATAGAAAAAACTTACAATCACACGTACAAACATCCACACACACCCTAAATTACTTCTGCTAAATTAATTTGACTCCCCGCTAACTTTAATTTCTAGGTGTGTATTTAGGGGTGTACTGAAGTCATTTACAGGCGAATGACAGAAATGATTAGTTTCAAAACAGACAATTGCTGTTCACACTGAGCCACAAACACACACAAACACACACAGTCATGTGTGTTCCATTTACAAGGCTGAGAATGCAGATAGGCCCCAGCTGGACTCTGGGCCAGATGAGTGATTGATTTTCTGTTTCAATCATCCCAGACAAAATTGAATTTGAAAATGGAATAAGCTAGTGTGTGTGTGTGTGTGTGTGTGTGTGTGTGTGTGTGTGATAGATAGAGTGCTGCACTGTATTATGACAGTATGATAATAACAGCTTACCACTGAGGATCATCATTGATGTGATTAGACCTGGACTGTCTGGGTGAAATAACTGAAAACAAATCATCATAGGTTTTCCACCTCTCCAGAAACATATGGCAGGCACACACACACACACACACACACACACACACACACACACACCAGTCAAATTCTACATGCTGCATTCATTTATTTAAAGTCAAAAACAAAACTCAAAAGAAGCATGAGAAAGAGACGCAAATACTAAAATAAAATCAAGAAGACAGGATTTCATCAAAGTAAATATAATGGTTAACCGCTCCGGATCTCTGGGTGTATCACATGGGACGCTCCCCTTTGTGAGCTCCAGTCTTACTCGAGGAGCCCCCTACCAGAGAGAACACAATCAACTCTCTGCTTGAAAAAGGACTTAAAATATTTCTTTATAATATAATTTACTCATAAAAATGATTACACATTTCTTATGTTAATGTATCTATTCTTTAACTTTTATAACTTCAGAAAAGTGACCTTGAGAGTTGTGAAAGCCGCTTATAAATAAAATGTATTATTATTATAATTATTACCTGGAGCCCCTTACTGCCCCCTACTGAGAGCCCGTCATTGTCCTCCTGGACGGAGCCCCCTACCGAAGCCCCCCCCCAGGCCCCTCTAAGAGTTAACATGGGCTGTAGCTGTTGGGCTATCTGGCTTAGTAGCTAGACTAATGGGACTGAATGAGTTAATGGGCTCTGGTCTGCTTGCTGTAGCCCACATGCTAACCCCTGCTGGAGGTTGAAGCCGGGGCACCAGCGTGGGCACCTGAAGCAGGTGTCTCCTGGATGCAGGCCTGGGTCATTGGTACCACCTTTCAGTATTTCTGGTTTATTTACTGTCTGAATCTAAACGATGTTTTCATTTGAGAAATGACCAGATATCCTTAGTCTATATCAGCGTTCCTCAACGGGGGCGGTACCGCCCACTTGGGGGTGTTTCGAGGGGCGTTGAGTACGAGACAGGAGAGAGGCGGGCCTTCAGACGCAAATTGGGGGCGTCAACTCTATTAGTTAGAATTTTTAAGCATATACAATAAACAGACTTTGTTAATTCGAAATTATTCATGGAATGATTAGAAATAAATAGGAATACCAGCGCCTGGACGTTTCCCTTCGCAGGTTAAAATCTCAAAGCCAATCAAAATGTGCACAAGCAGAGTTACGTATTGATGTTCTGCATGTGACGCCACGCCGTGGACGTTGATTGCTCGACGGCAGAAGTGAGTTGTGCGATTACAAATAGACTGTGGTTACAAATGCTATATAGCGTGTGTATTCCCTATCACTAGTTAGCCGACATGTAGTACTTTGATTTAAGACCCAAATTACATCTTCCCGTTCAAGGTTTCAGTAAATAGTGCAAATGAGCCTGGTGTCATTGGTTCTGAGGCAGTCAAAGGATATTACGAGCGGTACAGATCCGCGGAGAAAGCACCAATCCACATCGAATTTCACAGTTAGATAGGGCTTGGTGAGACCTTTCCAAAGACCCCTCATTTGCCATAATACCCCTGGAGTTTTTGCCAAAAGCCGCAAAAATCGCCGTGTCCCATAACTTTTGACCACCATGGACTTTCCGAGCAGCAAAGCTCCAGTGCACACAGATTCTTCCAACTGCCGTGTTAAAAATAATGTAATATTAAAACAACCAAATTCAAATGTGATATTTCTGGTAGATAGATAGAGGTCTCTGTGTCCTGAAGTTTAAAAGCTTGCAGTGAGCCACCAAGGACAGGGCTCACACTAACTTGAGCTTTTAGTTTTATTAGATAATCTGTCAGTATATGTGGCTTCTTTCCATCACTCAAAGTTTTTGCTTGAAGTTTTCTAAAAATGTTTCCCTTGTTGCTAAACTAATACACTGAAAAGAGTAGATTACACACAGGCTATTGTAATGAATTTGATCATGTTCCACAAAATTGGCTTGCCAGCATCTCACGAGGCTTACGAGGCTTATGATGAGGTCAGGGGGCATTTATGCAAAAAAGGTTGAGAACCACTGGTCTATATTAAAGACTAAGTCTGATATTTAACCAGTTCGTGACGAAAAGGTTGGGGACCACTGATCTATTTACCAACAATCACACCCACCCATCCCCGATAAATTTGTCAAGCATTGACTTGTCCGCAGTGATAAAAATTTTGGACCACTGATTTAAGGCACACACAGACATGTAAAACATAAAATAGGTTTAGTAGGTGCTTTTGTGGGTTTAGTTTTTAGTTTGTTCTGCTGGCAAAGTGAAATGTTGTTACTTCATAAGATTAAAGAGAGAACTGGCACACACACACACACACACACAACAGTAGAGAACTCGCACACACACAATCCCAAAACACGTGAGAACTTACACACACACCACAGGAGAGACCTCACTCGCAAACACACACAGCACGAGAGAACTCGCACACACACACACACACAACACGAGAGAACTCGCACACACACATAACACGAGAGAACTCGCACACACACACAACTAAAGATATAACTAAAATCCTGTAAAAATATAACAAAAATATAACAACATTATAGCAACATTTATAGTATAACTTTATCTGAATAAAAGTGAATTGTGATCAAACAGCTTAAATATCAGTTATATAAACTTAAAGCATCAGAATTGGCATCACCTAGACAAAATATCGGTACTTTGTATTAGTGGCAAAAATCCTGATCGGAGCATCACTAGTATATACCATATATTGTGGACACAATAATGAACACCGTACCTTACAATACATCTGTGGTGCCACTGGCAGTCCTGGGATTTGACCCCCAAGCGAGCTGCTCTAACCACATGACCATCAGTGTCCTCAGGTTTGGAATGGAAAACCGCGGAGTGTTTAGTGTGGCAATTTAAAAACAAATTACTTGTCAAGCATCTGAAGTTTGCTCCATTAGTGTTAGCGCTCAAGCTATGTGTGATGTAGTCAGGGAGCCTTCTATCCCTCCAGTTGCACTGATTAGTCTTATAAAACAGTGACGCAGTTTCTGACACTATAAACAACACTGTAATCTATGAACATGAACCAGGGCATGTTAGCTTTGCTAACACAGTCTTTTACCACTAAATGCACACTCTTTTTCCAGTAGTTTCACATAGCATCAATAGCACATCAAAAACATTTTTTTTTTCTATCACAGTCAAACCTTTGGAATGCCAGATTTAAAAACAAAATTAAATATTCATGGTTAGATTTATGGCATTCAATGTTTGTTTTCCTTAAAAAAAAAGTTTTATAGTCAAAAACGTCAATTTCGCAGAAACATAAAGTGTTATCACTTATATAAACAGCCATGGAATAAAATTAGAGGCCGCAGAAGAATTTCTTTCTGGTTATTGCTTTTGTAATGTGTGCGAGTGTGTCTTTGCAAAATGTGCTTTATACACTATTGACCACTTGACTCAAAATACCAAACAAAAAATGTTTGGAGAAAATATACAAATAATACAAATAATATTCATTATACTTTGGAAATGTTAAACTAAACAACACTGTTACATTCCTACACAACAATTAAACAGTGACGTTAAGAGCACAGTGTGTACATGCGTGACTCTGTTTCATCCATCAGAGCCTGAATCAGCAGTGAAGCTTCTTGAATACAGCACATTGAACAGCTTCTCTAAAACACTATTGCACTCACAACACATATGGAGGCGTTTCTTATTTTTTACACTCACACACTTCAATAGTTTATGACAGAATAGTAACCCGGGCATTTTAAACGCACACACACACACACACACACACACACACACACACACACACACACACACTGCCGTGAACTGTACAAACAGTGAACTGAATAAAGGGAAAAGTGGTCTCATATTTTTTCCCATGTCTTTATGTATACGGCTTTCCGAATATCGTATTGGGATTAGGCTCCACCCCTAATGTATAAAGCTCAACACTGGAATTCTCACCTGCTTTGTGGGAGGGCTGGGTTTGATTCAACGAAAAATGTAGGACCATGCTAACGAGCTGTTACTCAACAGCTCCACACAGGGGCAAGTATCTGATGATTTAGACCTGGCGTTTGCCATGCTAATGGGCTACTTCCACTTGTTAACCACATTGGCTTTGCGGCTCAGGTGGCTGTCTGTCAACAGGAGTTGCGTGCTGAAGAATGGGTACATTAATTGGGTAAAACTGAGTTGAAAGCAGAAGCTTTGGGAACATTTTCAGACAGCTGTGAGGAAGCAAAAGTGTACACCCAATCCGCACACGCTGAGCTGCCAAAAGTTTCCTCCAAACTGCCTGCGTTTTGCATGATGAATGCAGAATGAGAGAGAGACAGAGAGAAACGAAGAGAGAGAGGAAACTCTACTGACGTCTTTCTAAAAGAATAGCTTTTCAGCCCCGCTGTTCCACCTCATTCCGATTCGGGGAAATTAATGGATATCTCTGTGTGTGTGTACATGTACAGTCAATGCCCTCAGATGCTAGAAAGGTGCCTATAAATAAAATGTGTTATTATAAGTAACACACACAGAGAGACACTGGAATCATGGACAGAGCCTCAGTGCCTGAATTACAGACCTGTGAATTTATATATGGGGTGAACTGTAAGCATGCAGGTTGGTGTCAGGAAAGTCACACTCTCTGACAAAATCCCCATCGAAACACCTGACCCATCTGACCAGGGCAGTGTCAAGATTCCTTTTACCTCTGATCCTCGCCTCTGGACGCCTCTTGTATGATTCCTCATAATAACATCTTTGGTTTCACCAGCATCTATCCCATTTCTGCTTCCTCTGTCTAGCTTCTCAACTTGCTGCCTTGGTGCCTCTCCAGTTTTCTTCCATGGCCTGTGCGAATGCCCCGGCTCCCACTGCTCATTTGAAAAGCCACCCTCCTGTCTACCGTTAAAGTGATGGAAAAGGTGTTTCCTTCTATCTACATGACGAAGGTCTTTTTTATCTCTTCTCAGCATTCGGAATGCTTGAACGGTGGATTTTTCCTACCAAATGTCACGGGTGGTATTTCTACTCCAGAGTGGGGGAGGACAGAGGAATATGGCTGAAGGTCAACAGCGGCTCCACCATTCTGATTTTATTCTGCTTATGCCTGTGAATATCAATAGCCTCTCCACTAATGCCTCTTCCTTCAGTGAAGAACCCAACCACCCACCACACACACACACACACACACACACCCAGAAGACTGAAAGTGGAACAAATTACTTCTTGTGTTAAAAGGTTTAATAACTTTTTCACAAGACGTTCTATGAGATTTATGCATCAAAGGGTCATCTCGTGCTTCATTCACAACCTGGCACCTCGTGAAGAGCGTCCCATTCATTAGATTTTGCACACAACTGCTTCCTCATCACTGTACTTTTCACTTCCAGCTCACATGCAGCAGCGAGCCCTTAGCCTGTCTAATGTGAGGTAACTCAGCCCTGTTTGTTCACCCTAATGGGCTTAAGGAGCACAACAATGGAGGTTGTCTATTTATGTCGTAGTGCACAGAACAAATGCTTTCATAGAATTTGAAAAATGTAAATGCAAAACTGGAGATGCACTTCTGCAAGAAAATCCCAAGTTGTGGCTGTGCCACCTATAAAAGGTGTTTTCTCAGGTGAGGACAAATCCAAAAATGTTGAGCACAAAGAGGGGTGTTTAAAATCCCTTTTCCAACAGGGGATGTCCAAAAAATGATTTTTGCAAGACTTAAAGATGTGTCTTAAGGTAGACGTCCAAAAATGCTTCATCCAGATGGAGATGTCTAAAAGCACTGCTTCAAAGGAGACAACCAGAAACCTTTTGTACAAAAAGACACATCCAAAAATATTGTGTCCAAAAGGAGATGGTCAAAAACTTTGTGTTAAAGAAGACAACCAATTCTCTTGTGTACAAAAAGGGTCCAAAAATCTTTTGTTGAAAAAAATTGGATCAAGATTTAAAAGGAGATGTCCAAAAGCCTTTTGGAGAAACCCCAAAACTGTTGGAAACATTACATTCAAAAACCTTGTGCCCAAAACTAATGTCAAAAATATTTTGTCCAAAAGAAAACATGCCCATTTTTCGTTCAAGGGGAGGCATCGAAATACTTTGTGTCCAGAAGAAGACTTTACCTGTTTCTCTGTCCATTTGTTTAACAGTTCTTATTCTTTATTAACCAAGCATCCCCTTTCTGTGTCTGCTTGAGGCATCTCACAGAAACCATGACTGTGGTAGGACATGTGTTTTAAAGGTGTCTAAATAGAATAAGACTCCGCCTCTCCCGCTGCATTATGGGATCGTCCATCGGGTGTCTACTACAGTATTCGGGCGGAAGCAGTAGGTCCTCTGGGGAACTTCTCGCCTGCTGTTTTTCGAATACTATGAATTCGGACATACTACTCGTCTCGCATACTACATAGCAGGAAAGTATGCGATTTCGGACGCAGCAGTTCACAAATCTTTTTGTCCAACAGGAGACAACCAAAAACACTTTGTCCAAACGAAGTCCAGGAACTTTAGTCTATGAGGAGACATCTAGGAGGCCATGGAGACAGGGATGTTTTAATGTCAGTGCCCTCTTTCAGCAGGAAAATGTGTCCTGCCTCACTGTATACTCAGTTACAAGAACATCCCACAGAGTTCAAGGTGCCGATTTGACCTCCAGATTCCCCAGCCTCAATCTGATGGTGCATCTGTGGGACGTGCTGGACAAACTAATCATCAGCTGCTTCTTTATTCTCCTCGCTCAGCAGCAGCAGGAGCTCTGTATGTTTGGTGTAGCCAAGCGGTTGTAAATCGCACAGATCAAACGAATGTGTAATTACCCGTGTTGGATATAACTGCCTGGCATTTTCACCACTGAGGGTGTAATTAGCAGATGCTTCAATCTGTGTATCTGAGCATTATGACTCATATGTACACTGTAAATGCACAAGCATGTATTTGAGGGGGACAGCGGAGAGGTGGGTGCGTCCATGTCAACGTTTGGAAGGGGAAGAGTAATCCGCCCACCATTATTTGTTCTCAACATGATCTGGATCTTTCTATTGTTGAAACACAGCATTGGGATAACACTTGGATATCAAATCTGATTTTTAAAATCTTTTTTTCCTTTTATAATTAATGTAACCAGCTTTAAATACAGGATTCTATGTCTTTATGTCCTGAGTCAAAGCCTTGAGCCTTCGGTACAGGTCTGTTGACTGCAGGCATTAATTTATGCAAAATGAAGTTTGTCCTTTTCAACACAGCTTCAAATAACAGGCCTGTTGTTATAGAAAAGTCCTCAGTCTGACTGAAAAACACTGAGGAGAACATCAGAAAAATCCATCTTTCAAATGCACAACCGTCCTGGCTCTGTTTAGTATTCTCCAAATGCCCAGTGGCTGGGCGGGTTGAAAGCTGAGTTGTTCCACTTGGAGAGCATCCAGGAACAATGCCCTCCTGAATGCAAATGAGGGCTGAATGCAGAACCAGTTGTCTTTGACCACTTTTAACTTTTGATCCCTTTTCCAATCTGGCTAAGCCCTCTGAATATATTAATCAGTGAGTGTTAGCAAATTTCTTGTAGGCAAATTTCTTGAAGATGGATGTTGTACAAGGTTTTGCGGCTTGGCTCTGGCAGGCCTTGATTAATAGGCTTGAAAAATAGTCCTTGGACCAGCGGAGTCGGAAGTGTGCTGGGATGCGTTTTCAGATCGAATGCCTCATTCCAGCCTCTTGTTGCAGATCTGTGGAAGTTATCACAGTGGAGGCAGAGTTAAATGAAAAATTGTCTTTTTTTCTGCAACACAGCACATCAGACTTAAAAACCAATCACAGTAAGGCACAACATGAACATATTGCCTTACATGGTAGAGAGCTGTTTCTTAAAGTGTTATGGACCCCAAAAAATCTGTTCTTCTGGAAATGCTCTTATCTGCATCCTGATTGTCTAAACAGCTTTAAGATTGATATTTATAAATGAACTCTGTTTTTTGAATAGATACCAAAAAGCATTAATCTGTACATTCATCTGAGCTTCATGAAAAAACAATGGTTGTACCTAATTTAGCCTGATTCACTTATGCATATGTGTGTGTGTGTGTGTGTGTGTGTGTGTGCGTGTGTGTATTTCCGGACATGGTGTTCGTCACTCATCCGTTGTCACACAATATAATCTGTACATGAGTTCTACAGGCTGAACACCCACTCGCTCCTTCATTTTTGAGAGTTTGCCATGATCTCTGTGACATGTTTTGGAATGTAACAACATTTTTTCTTCACTGAAAATTTTTAATGACGGGTTAATCAAGTGCTTTTCTTCAGGAGTGTCATCAGGTGAACAAAGGTGTGTGTGTGTGTGTGTGTGAGTGTATGTGTTCATGTGTGCGTGTAAGTGAATGTGTATGTCAGGCAAATGTGTTCATCACTCATCCTCAGTCACACAATATAATCTGTACATGAGTCCTAGAGGCTGAACACCCACTCGCTCCTTTACTTCTGAGAGTTTGCTATGAACTCTGTGACTTCTAATCTAACAACATTCTTCCTTCAGCAGACTCAATCTGAAAATTTTCAATGACTGGGTAATCAAGGGCTTTTCTTCAGGAGTGTCATCAGGTGAACAAAGGCCACACTGCTGTTTGGTTTCTATGGTTATTGCATTAGCACATATTTTTTCCATACACTGTAATGATCTCTGCATTCCTCTGAGTGTAAAGATGAAGGTAAAAATCATTTGATGAAAATGGATTAGCACTGGAGCTACATGGCTTGTGCAGTTGACAATAGTGAAGTTTAGTTCATTTTTGCAGCTCACAGTGATATCACAGTGGGGGAAATGTCCTGTTTTTTTATTCCCCATGTTCAGACCGGGTCGCAACGAGTGGGAAGCCTTGTGCATGATGCTTTGCCCCCCCCACCATCCCTCTAATTTATTGTCAAAAGATCATGTGGTGCGACCAATAATAACAATAACTATATTCAATTTAAAATAAAATATATCATTTCTGTAGCTGAAACATTAAATATTCAATACGCTTAAGTGAATGCTATTTTTAAAACATTTTTATTGGTTTTATGTATTTTACAGGAAAAATGAGTCGGTTAACTACATTTAATTTGGCGACTGTCATATTATAGAGCTAATATAAGAGATAATAATTTACAAAACAAAAGAAATGCAAACACTTGTTTCTAAACACTTGATATTACTGACAACTTATAAAAAATATGAAGCATGTTAAAGATGTTTTCATTTCGAGATAAATTGTAGTTGCACCACATGACATTTCTTTTCATGCTATAATATGTCATTGACATCTATACTGTATATATGATAAGCTTTATTGTCTTTTTATCAAAACACAGCAAAAGTAGTTTGTCCTTATGTCCTAAAGTCCACTGCTTTGTGTTAGTTGGGTTCACAACAAGGCCATTGTCTGAACACCACTGTGCCAGGTGAAGTTCACTATGTCAGAGGAGAGGATAGGGGAGCAGTCATGGGTAAACAGGGCTAGGAGGGCCCTGTGCTGCTCCTGTGTTCAGGGTGAAACTGGATAATGCATAGTTACACTTGTTCACCAGTCCATGGGTCATCATTGTATTGAAGGTGGAGCTGAGGCTGACAAATATCACCGTGGCGGATGTGCTGGGGTCATCTAAAAGACAGGGTAGCATGAGCTGCAGTTGAGGGAGCATCCTCTGTTGATCTGTTTCCATGGTAAGCAAATTGGTGGCTGTCCAGATGAATGTGAATGCTGGCCTTGATGTCTGGGAAAACAAGATAAAGTATAAACTGTGTCCGAATAAGATAAGCATCCTGATTCCCTTTTCCTGCATATATTTTAAGTTGTTTTTATCTTTGTACTATACACAGATGTCTGTGTGTGTGTTTAAATATGTGTTTGTCTTAATTTGTGTATTTGTATATGTGCATGTGTGTATGTATGTGTGTTATTTTGTATGTGCATGTGCATCTGTGTGTGTGTGTGTGTGTGTGTGTGAGTGTATCTAAAATGATCTGAAGTTCAGTCACAGGTTGCCTTGGTAACAGGGTGTGGTGAGATTAGAAGTTTTTTTTAATTTAGGTTGTTTTTTTGGTGAGCGTGTTAATCTATGTGACCAGAGTGAGTTTGACAGCCTGCACATGATATACCACAAACGTTTCAGGAAATAACTTCAGGAAATTGCTTGTGTCTTCAAGGGTGGGCATGTGTGAGCCTCTCTGTATGTGTGTATGTGTGTGTGTGTGTGTGTGTGTTTGTATGAAAGAAAGAGAGTGAGGACGAAAAACACACATGGTGGAATTCGTCCATTGTCCATAAATTTCAAACCTAAAAGGGGAAGTTATTTCAAATCTTTAAAATACAGATCACATGCTGATCATCATCAGGCTAATGGAGCTCCTCCTCATGTAAAAAAAAAACACCTCTACGCAAAAACATTTTCAACAACCACAATCAACCAAATGACATCACAGCTGGAACAAAAACACCTCTTGCTGGGAGACTGCAGTGTAAAATTCAAGGACAGCCAGTAGAATGTGCCTTTCAGTCCTCATGAAGATCCGTAACACACATACACGCACACACACATCCATATACACACATCCTCTTAAACAAGCTGGTTTTTTTGTTACTGCATCTTTAATACTAATATTTGTAAATGAGCCATGTTCTTGAATACATACCAAAAAACAATGTGTACTTTAACCTGAGCTTCATGAATAACTAAGTCTGCTTCACATTTGCATATGTGTGTGTGTGTGTGTGTGTGTGTGTGTGTGTGTGTGTGTGTGTGTGTGTGTGTGTGTGTGTGTGTGTGT
>JBBMFX010292081.1:0-19247 GCA_037832545.1 Rhabdalestes septentrionalis
ACACTGCTGTAATCCACACTCTCCTCTCACAGTGAGACCAGCTGGATGCTGAAACACTACTAGAAGTTCCTTAAAGGTCATTATTGCCTTTTAGGTTAAGAGAGAACAAGAGATTATTGTTTTTTCAATTATTAAAATTCTGTATCATTTCCTTCTACACTAAACAACAATATTTGTATTTGGAAATTAGGATCAATTTTGTCAGCATTCAAAGCTGTTCAGTTCAATCCTACTGCTATATAGTTCAATACTTCAGTACCAATAAAAGATCAAACCTGAGAAACGGAATATTTTTGCAGTGGTCTCTCATTTTGTTTCCCAGAGCTGTTATTGATACTAATAGGTGTTTTATATTTATGTGTATTGTGACCAAGTTGTATTTTGTTTACATTGCCATACTCTGTCAGGTATGAAAAATCCCCAGCATGTGTACTCAGTCTGTAGAAAAGCACGGTACACGTTTTCTTATATGTTTGATTATGCTGCTTCGTATGGAATGCAGAATGAATGAATGATGAAAAGCATGCGAGAATGAAAGAGTGTGTCATAAATTATGAGTCATAAATAGCCCCACGTGAGTGGATGCTTGGAGCAACCTTGAAAGCATTGATCCCTAAAGCCATTCATTTAACAACATGGCAAATCAATTTTCAAACCAATGATATGAAGATTGGTATCGACTGGCATACGTGAGGGAAAGTGTGAGAGAGCACAGAGTGTGTGTGTGTGTGTGTGTGTGTGTGTGATTTGTTGAGCTTGTTCACGTAGATGTTATTATCCTGGATCCAGGATATCGCCTTCATAAATGGATAATGATGTTCTTTATCCCAATAAAGCAAATATGTCTGTGATGTCTTTGTGAGTCATTTCAATAAATAAAACCCTATTGCCATTAAAGACGTTATAGCAAACAGAGCTGTATTTATGTTTCCAGTTCACGTATAGGTCACTTGGCATTGTATCTACCATCTGAGGAACTGTGAGATTGGAAGACTCTGCCATTTCGGTGTATTTCTTTTTCTATAAGAGGCATGCAGTCCTACAGGCTGTTTGATTCTGCCTCGAATGAAGCAAGTGCTCTGCCCCCCTGCCTCAAACAAACACCCGTCAAGCCAGCTCTCAAATTTGCACTGTGGTTGCCTGAGCTGAGAAAATGAAATTTCTGAGCTCCAGGTTGGAACTGGATCGTCCCCTGTAGTCAGATTACTGACGAACCCAGACCTCGAATGGCTCCACACATCCACTTTTATGAAATCTGTAGTAAACACTATTACCACTTCTGTCATATTTATGTCCTGTTAAATCAGTCCAACACAGTGCTGTCCAGCTTCTATCAGTGGATATGTTGTTATGGTGTTTGCATGCATAAAACACAGTGTAATGCATTACTGTCAACTAGTATTGTGGCTAACCTCACTAGCAAATTCAGCTAAAGTAATGTAAGTGGTCCCTTATAGCCATTTGTAAACACCTCACACAGTGTACAAGTCTTTCTCTGTAATTAACCCATTCTCCAAGTGAAGCAGTGAAGAGGGACAGTACCTTGCTCAAGGGTGCCTCAGTGGTGCCATCAGCAGTCCTAGGATTCAAACCCACAGCCTTCCAATCACAGGGGTGACTCCCTAAACACCAGGGCTCCAGCTGCCCCAATTGCTGGCACAGATGCAAACACAGAGCTTGTATAATCCTTAGAAAGACGTTGCCAGTTGATTTGGAGCCTCCTAACACCTGGAGTGGAGTTTGTGATCCAGAACTACTTGACGTCACTCATGCTTTCATGGTTGAATACAGTCAAATCCTCACAGCAACGATCAGACTGAGACAAGGCTTTTACTGCAGCAAAGAGGGGAGAAACTACCTCTATTAATACCCTTGATTTCAGAAGCTCTGTTGGAGCAGCAGCTGTCTATAAACCTTTTTTTTACTCAGTGCCTGAAAATGCTTGGATTGCATGACATTTAATGTCCAGGAACTTAATTTTTAATCGATGATGTGTAGCGAAGACAAAATTAATACTAAAAACTGAGGCGCCAAAACTTTACAGTCAATGCACAACCAATAGGAAAGGACAAGCTGTTGCTATGGTTCATAGGGAAAGGTAGGAATCCATCCAGTTATGTGTTTTCGGACATTTCTCATGGTCTGGTGTTCGTACATCCTGCTCTTTATTATTTGTCTTTATGATATCACATGGGATGGGAACGTTTCTCAAACACACACACACACACACACATAGTTGAGCCATCTGACACTCCATCCATCATTCCCATCATGCGCTGGATTTCATCAAGAACATTCCAGCAGATGGGCTGTGAATAATGGTAGAAGTGTGAAAGCACACATACACCCATGCACTCTTTTTACACAAATGTCCCAAGCTTATACAACCTCTTCAGGATGCTGTCTTAGAAAAACGGTTCTGACGTTTGTCTTGATCCCTATCCAAGCTTTCCTCATCGAAGCTTTGTGTGGGTTTTGGGGGGGAACACCCTGCAGCAGTATACTCCCTCTGGATATTAGCCCCCAAACCCCAGAAGATGAATGCGAACAGAACAGTGTAAAAGGATGACATTAACGGTATCTCGTTTCCAGCACCGCATTCAAAATGTGACACGTTTTTGGGTGCTGCTATCAGGTTTTGATTAACATATCAAACCCAATGTGTCATTTATGATGTTGCAGTTAAAATGATAGGCCAGAAATCAAATTTAGTCAAATATGCTCTGCCAGGACATATTTGGAGTCTGAAGTATGCTTCATTAGTTGTGCACTGGAGCTATGAGGCTAATGTAGCTAACAATGGAAATGTATGGTGGTGGTGATGGTGGTGGCCTAGTGTATAGGATACCAGAAGCCATTCTAAGGGCTTAAATTTGTCTATACATTTGTTTTTTTTTTTTTTACAGAATACTGAATTCTGTAAGATAGTATGCCAATCAGAGGTTTATTAAAGTAGGTATTTTGTGACTATCTGATAGCAAGCCTAGCATAACTATGAACGCAACTAAAACACCTTCCAGCATAAATTCCAAAAATATAATTTTTGTATTGATAAGTTTATATTTCTAAAGCTTTTAAATTAACCAAGCAATTAACCAATCATATACCTGAATCCCTTATCCTAAGGGAATGTAGGTGCTGGAAGCCAACCCAGCATCCAGGATAAAGTTTATTTGTCACGAGTTTTGTGTTACCAATATATTATGCATAATTAGTAATGTTATGATGTTAGTGAATATGTTCCAATATATAACTGAATTAAAAAGCTTTGATTAGGGACCCTAGGTGTGAGTATAGGCGTTAGCTTAGTGCTAAAACTGAAAGAGCCTATACACCTGTAAAATTTGGACTTCTGTCTTGCCAGTAAGCAGTACCTGTATAGTATTTTCTGTTTTCTCATATATAGTTCATTACACTTTAATGAAAAAACTTTTGTTTTGATCTCTTGCACATACTATATTAGCAAAGTAGCTGGAGTGCAAAATTAAAGCTTCAGATACTAAAGGGCACATCTTATGCAAAACTCAATGTTTGCATCCTTTTTTATTTCCATTTGGGTTTCTACTGCTCCTATAATCATTCCATCCATTTTCTGTAATCAACTTAAAGACTATGGTGTCTGGAATCATGTGCTTTTTTTAGTAATTTGGATGGCCCTCCTATTGTGACGTTAGAATAGGGAAATTAGCATAGAACCACCCCTGGTCTGTTGAGCCCTGTAAGTATATTAGTTGAGCTTCTGCCATTTTTGTCTGCTGGTTTTATGAGCATGCATCAGACGGCAGGCTCTATGGCTACAGGCAAAGGCAAGTCACCATGAAATGCTATGTTCATCTAGCTCAGAGTCTGACTCCGAGTCTGACATTTTCACATGTGGTAATTGCGCAGCGTAGTCATAGGACAGGTGGGGCTTGGCCAGCAACAGTTTATTTGCATAAAAGTGACAGAGCCCTTAAACAGCTCTGTCAAGGATAGAGCTGCCTAGAATAGAGCTGGTGAGATCTCTTTATGTGAGAGTGATTTTGTGCAAAGAACTTCATGAACATGTTTTGCAGCGCATAGACTTATTATATATTATTTAAAACGACTTACATTTAAACTTATATTTACTCCCCTTTAAACGTCTTTTGATCAATTACATTTATGATGAAAATGGAGTAAAAATGACTTTTACTACACTGTTAAAATTCCTTGACTCTCTTTAGAACAGTGTGTTCCCAATATGGCGGTGGAATTAAAGTGGTATTTCCATGAACCGTGTAAAGTCTTTACAATCTCTGATGACAAATGACAAGCCGGTGGAGTCGTGTCCTCCGAGGATATATTTAAAGCAAAGATCTGGAACAGATTGTTACAGATTCTTTCCAGAACACTTGATGCCACGGGGACAATAAAAGTGACATGCGACAATATAATAGCCAGAGACATTTACCATTTGGCGCAAATTGTCCCTAATTTGAGTTCGGTGTGCTTGGGTTTTGATGTGATTGCACTGTCATCCATGGTACGATCGTTCCCCCGAGACGAGCGAATACTTGTCATAATATTGATACACGCAACAAACCCTAACAAGGCTCACTTCACAAATATGACATATACACATGATAATGAGAGCAAAAGATCTGATTATCTTGGCGCATCATCATTCAGACCCAACCGCTGCCACTGTCATCTGTGTTTTGATGAATGGTCAAATGATTCTGTTTTTTATTTCTTTTTTCCCATATGTTAATGATGTGGTCTAGTACTCCACTTTCATTAAAATTCCTCCATTTTTGATAGCCAGCCAGTTTGACCTGACTTCTTCCTACATGTGCTAGAGCTGTTAGTGTGTCTGCTTCGCCAAGAGAGTATGAGGTTAAAGATTGTAGTTTCTGGTATGTCTCATTCTAGGTGTGTGTGTGTGTGTCAGTTTGATGGCCATTAAGTCAGATCTGTACGTGCAATCAATTTTAGACCACTAGCACATGTATTTTAGTCACATTCTGCTGAATATCAGACATGTTCGATGGACCACTCAATGCAAAGGAGGCATAAATAAAATGGAGACCTTTTGGCTCAGCAGTGAAGGTCCTAAGCTTTGGAGAGATACTCCAGGAAATACAGAACTAGTCAAGGCTATTTTTCTATTTTACTTGCCTAAAAATGGTAACTGTGCACTGATGAAGAAGCAGACACACATAAATCTGTGTTTTCCATGGATTTGTTTAATAATTCATCTCATGATTTTGCTACGGCATGTAGTCTGGTTTGTCATTAATAAAGACAGATTTATCTGTCTACAACTAGGTCTGAATCCTAATGTTTTTAGCAAAATATCATAAGACAATTTCTGCTCAAACACATTCAAGTACATTTCTATTATTTTTCAGAATCATGTGTAAAAGCAAACAAATAATACATTTTCTATTAATGGTAACAAGGACTAATTTTTTAGGTCAACACAAGTTTTTGTGTCAACATGGGGTAAAGTATAATGTAACTCGTAATGGCATTTGTATTGGTGCATTTCAACTCTTCTTCTCACCAGTGAAGAGACATGGGCCGTCCTGTTAATTGGTCCAGCTACACAGATATAATTATAAAGTTGTCCATCTAATCCAGGGGTCACCAGCCTTTTTGAACTTGGGAGCTACATCACAGGTACTGAGACATACAAAGGGCTACCAGTTTATTACCAGTAAATAAATGTATATATATAAAAATACACAAAAGGTAGGTCTGCCTATAGTGTCAGTAATGGGTTTTACTAACTGCAGCAATGGAGACACTCTTTATGGTACTACATAGAACCTTAGCCTCCATGGACAACAATAATTTAAGCTTTCAAACTGTTTTTTGTGTTGTCATGGCCAAGATATAATCATTGCCTTTACTGAAGAACCTTTGAAGACCCACTTTTTAAGAGTATCAGGGGCCTTTGTTTTATTTATAAGGTTTGAGACATGCGAGCAGGGGATTATGAAGCGAGAAAACACGCAGCAGGTCCTTTACTGTACAACCGTAATTCTGCCGATTCCTCCAGAACATAATGGCAGAGCAGCTGGAGCATAATGGATGATGTGCCTGTCAGGTGTGGGTGTAGAGAGAGAGAGAGAGAGAGGGAGGGAGAGACGTGCTCCATCCGAACACCTGTGGGTTTGTTTATAGAATCGCAAAGCCGGTGAGATTTGCAGAGAGCTGACATGTTGAAGCTTCATGACAGAATGTCAGTTGCCCTTCGGAACTGGCATCTTCTGCGCGGCGTCTCGGTGCAAATGAAGACGGTGAAAATAAAGAGAGCGCATCGCAGAAGATTAGATCCCTTCGGGGAACTCACCTCAGTGTGGTTTCCAGCGCTCGCGTCGAGCAGCAGGCCGGGCGACTTAATGGACGCCGCTGCCTCTTGGCATGCAATGAAGCAAAAGGAGTAATTATTTGCTAACATAAACTAGAGGCTTCAAAGTGTTGACGTAGTAATACTTCTGAGTAGAGCCCTTTCTGTGCCAGTAATCCTTCTCTGAGGCATGTCATCACTTTCCTGAGTTATCTTGTTTCGGGGGAAAAAGTGGAAATTTCACACCTCCCACTTTAAATGAATTTGACTATGTACAAACTCAAAGAGCCAACATTGAGCCTCCTGGCTGTTTTCTTTGGATCGGTTCCACGCAGACATCTTTAAGGATCAATGAAGGTGTAACTGGAGATAGACCTTTTACATTTACAGTTCAGCCTCTAATACAGACTTAAAACATAAAGATTGGACGCATAGTGTAGAGCCTTCATTTCAGATCGCATGGAGGTTCTTTAAACTTTAAATAGGTTCCTCACAAACACACACGTTATAAACCAAAAGGATCCATTACATTACCAGAGTTTAAAAGTTTCTGTAGGTTCTCCTATGGCATTCCTTTTTAGCATTGTTATTTTTAAAGAGTGTCTGAGAAACTACTCAGCGTCAGATCCATTTTTAATGTGAGGGGGACGCATCGGTCTACGCGTGGGGGCAGGGTTTGTGGGGGGACAGGGTTGTTGTGTGCGTGCCCAGTCTCGTCATTTTAGGGGTGTTTGTAAAACCCTGTTGAATCTTGAATCTTAAATCTTGGGCGAAAGAATCAAATCCGCTTAATCAATAGAAGAACGCAAACCACTGGAAATCCACTATGGGTTTGATTCCAACTCACCACATGCAAGTGATTCAACAGAGCTGGCAGGACTAATTATTTATGTTAAATGTATAGGGGGTCCAAACGAATAATTATGAAATGTGAGGGGGAGACATCCCCCTCAGATTGAATGGCGGCGACACCCATGGTTCCCACAGTCTGAAGGTGGGGCATCCCTGTTCAGATTAAATGTTTTGTTGATTTTCTAAGTGAACTGGCAATGAAAACAAAAGTATAAACCTGCCATATTTCTTTGACTAGCATCACACTGAATCATGGGGTAGAGAGAGAGAGAGAGAGAGAGAGAGAGAGAGAGAGAGAGAGAGAGAGAGAGAGAGAGAGAGAGAGAGAGAGAGAATCATAGTCATACCCTCTCGGCTGCAATAGGGGGTGGCATCAGACACGCAGTCTCCCGATGACAGCTGAACTTTTGTTTTTATTATAATGATTTATTCCTGCAGAAAGGCTTTACAAATGTAAAATCCCAGTAAATTCCACAGAAAAATAACGCTGGCCTGAGTATTTACAGGACACCACATAATGGGACGGTGCGGCCGCAGTGGCGTGCCTCCCTCCCCTTGCCACGTTCTGCTCTTGTGGAGGGAGGAACAATAGAAAATGTCACCGCCCGCTGCGTTAATGGCCTCCATTTGTTCCAAATTACAATGCAGGGACCGAGGCCCGGCTCAGGCGAGGTGGAAGATGCAGCGGAATTGAAGAGAGTGTTTTCAAAGGGAAGTCCTGGGAATGACTCCTCACAGTAAGTGGTTTGCTTTGGCCCACAGTAGGACGTGTGTGAGGTGCACCAGGGCCACATCGATCTTCAGGCACGTGCTGCGGCGGCTGGCCTGGCCGCTCGTCCTCGCCGCCGCAGAATCGTACATGTGCGGCACACATACGCGCGGCCCCAGGCGAACGCAGTGGCTGAGGCTTCGATTGAAGGGCTGGATACGAGTCTGGGATGTGCACTGAAACAGTAATGCACTGAATTTGCCTAAATCAAATAGATACTAAATAGATAATGAAATATATTTCCTTTCAACAGAAGGAAAGTTTGCCAAAAGAAGGGCTTCTTTGGAGCGATGCCATATGCTTTGCATGTTTAAAAGTCTACAGGGTCTTTCAGTTCGCTGAATGGTTTTTAAGATGTCTTGTTTATTAATTATAAGGAGGGGAATGTAAGGGTAGCCTGCCCTTTTCTTTTTTTTTTTTACCCCTCTGTTTGTTGAAAGCTAACTTCCGTTTTTGTGCTCTAGATCAGCAGCCCCTAACCTTTTTTGTGCCACAGACCAGTTTCATGTAAAACAATATTCTTGAGGACTGGTATAGATAGAGCCTAAAACAATGAGGGCTTGATTTTTACTGATTTTTGCTGGCTTGTGGGCTAAAATTTTGATGTACCGTATCATGTGACCAAGACAAGTGTTTTTGTTTTTTAAAGAAGAGATTTTTCAGACTCTAATAACCAATGAAATATGTTTTATTCTGTCTGCCTGTGCAGCCCAACACCAAATGACTCTTGGACTGATACAGGTCCGCGGCTTGTGGCCCTCTACTCTAGATGACTTGTTTTAACATCAGTATGTTATTTTGGGCCGTGGACCTCCCTGAAGTCCACTAAATCACCTGTCAGTTTAATGTTTCACTCCCTACTGCCTGATTGAAAAAAAAGTGCTGATTCATGCATGATCTAAATAAATGATTCAATCTCTCTCTCAAACTGTTGTATTTGTAATTGTATTTATTTATGTACTTTTGTTTCCTAGTTACTGGTCTGGCAACTGAGTCCCACCCGTTTAGCCTTTATTGCAAGACCCTAAGAAAACATCAAACACAGAACAGCCTTTCTCAGCCCAGCTCTCGGCGACCCACATTACATGAAAACTTTTACTTTAATAACCAGAGGATTCTACATCCATTCCTGAGCTGGAACAGGTGGACTGTTGCAGAGAGAGGTGATTCTGTGAAATGCTGTGAGATGCCTAGGGCACTGATGCCGAGAAACACTGCTTATTCCCTAAACAACCTTTAAAACATCATTTCTTAATGAACCCATAAGTCAAAGTACTGGCACTAGATGTTGTTATACTAAAATATGAACAAAATGTAGTAAAGGTCAAGGAACAGTAGATGATGGAGTGATACATTCGGCATAATATTTCGAACTGACCACCTCAGCCTTCAAATAAATACACGCCCATCTTCTGTATTTGTATCAAGTCCACTAATCCAGTGCTTCCCCATGTAACCTACTGGTCTAAAACAATTGTCAACACTTATAACATAAGTCAATAGACGGGTCAAAGATTTTTGTGTTCTTTTATAAACTGTAAAGTGTCCATTTGTCAAATATGTGAGAAATTCTTTCTCTGTATTTAACCCATTCACCAAATGAAGCAGTGTGCAGCCAAATTTCAATGCAGGGACCATAACCACTACCTTGTGATCGCAGGGGCGACTCTGTAACCACTAGTTGACCCAAAACACAAAAGGTGTCAAAATACAAAAGGTCTGGTAGATGTATTTTTTGAATTGGATCAAAGCTGGATTTTCATCAGCATTATTCCAAAAACTTGCCTTTCAGCATAAAGATTTAGAAAATTTCAGTGTTAAGGTCACATATTGAACCATGCAGGTATGATGTACACATTTATATAAAACAATAAATGAGATGAAATGCTTTTTCCAGGGTGGTTGTCTAACCAGTGTCAGATGGTACACACATGGGAGGCACTGTTTAGACTATGTCTTCCAGACTGTGCACTGTTAACATGGCTAACGAAGACTGAAAGTCAATGAGTGCCAACTGCCCCCATGTGTTATAGATTTTATGTGGTATTAGCATTGTGAGCATCAAGCCGTTTTGAGGGACTGTCAGATGAGGTCTGACCTTGACCCAGGGTTGCCACAGATACTGGACTTTTCAGTAATTGTTTTGACTTGGGAGCGAGGAGGTCATCATTATGTCCAATATATATAGTCAGGGAAACAATATAGGCAGACAGATGTCAGCTCAGTTTCAGAACCCCTACTGGTGCTGGATGAAGCCTGAACTCTCACTGAGAGTGCGCCATTCCAACAGCTGTCCTGATGTAGAGCATAACATCAATCATTCAAACCCCTTCCTTGGATAGAAAAGGTGGAATTGGAGAAAAACAGACAGTACAAGCAGTTTAAACTATAAAACAAATTCTAACATCAACTGCTGAGTAAACCCCCGCCTATCGCAAGGATTACATTCCAAGAACGCCAGCGTATAGTGAAAAACCACATTGTTGTAAAGTGGTTAAAAATGCCTAAAAACGCCTGTTGTTATACTTTTAACCCTAGATATGCCCCCAAATATGCTCCCAAAACATTTTAATTTCATTTAAAACTCATTAGCCCTAAAGAAAATTTATCAGCAACAAGGAAAAATAAATTGCGTTCTTGGATTGGCTTCTTTCAAACTTCCCACCTCTGTGTACAGCGATATTTCACCATCCCAAACGCACTTCATTCTCAGAGCTACCTGACCTCAACAAGATGGTGGTCTAGTGTTCAGGGAGTTGCCCCTCTGATCTGAGGGTCATGGGTTTGCGTCCCAGGACTGCTAGTGGCACCATTCACATTTACATTTAGCAGCCACCTTTATCCAAAAACACTTCCATTCCTAACTACAGGGGACAGTCTCCCTGGAGCAACTTGGGGTTAAGTGTCTTGCTCAGGGACCCAGTGGTGCTGCAGGTAGGATTCGATTCCAAGACCTCATGGTCCAGAGGCAAGTATCCTACCCAAGATACTCTTGAGCAAGGTACCATCCTCATACACTGCTCCACTGGCACAACATGTAGTGTAAAGCCTTAGCAGAAGAGTGCAGTTACTGAAGCAAAGAGACAAATTCCCAATGAAGATTCTTGATTTCACCTGGAAACACTAGCTGACTAGTTGTGTTTTTTTGAAGATTTATAATCATCATCCAGCTCCAAAAATGTTGCTGGAACAATCAAGACAGTAGGCATTTAATGCCTCGCATAAAATGCTAAGATACAAAATACAATTTTATTTATGTCACACAGAATGACTGTATGCTAAATCTGATCAAAGGTCAAGTTTGGTGGCCGCCTTTACATTGATGATTTGAATGATTTAATCAACATGCCACAGCCAAGCCTTCCATGCTCACTCAAGAATGAAAAAGCTTTTGGATGGGCTTTATCCACCCAATAAAAATTGTGACACATTCAATTCACTGTGGGGGAAAAATACAATAACTCTTAATGCATTAAAGCAATATGGTGGAAAATCGATTTGCCTTGTGATCTTTTACCTTCATACAGGAAAAGCTAATATGAAAGAGCTTTCATATTTCACGTCAGCAATGTGTACCTATATTTAAGATTCATTGGAAGGTCATAATCGAACTGCCACATTTTGTGTGGGCAACACCACTGATGGGAAAAAAACTCATTAGCTCTTATGTTATTTAGAATCAGGTCATAATCAACTTTTACAAATTGGCTTATTTAGAGACTTAATGGAAGTGCACACACTGATAAATATTACGATAATAATGGTTATTGCATAAATCAGCAATTATATCTAATGTACATAACAGTATATAACATTTAACAGTACATTTACAGGTCCATTACCACTTTCATTTTGCACTATATGGCCAAAATAATGTGACACACCTGTTTCTCAGAGTTTGGGCTGGACCTCAAACCAAAATATTTTAGACAACACCATGCTTTGTGGACCCGGTTTGGGGAAGAACCTCTTCTGTTCCAGCATGACTGTGCCACCAGCAAGCACCATAAAGACATGAACCACATCCAAACCTTTGGGATGAACTGAAATGGAGATTGTGAGCCAGGCCTACTTGTCCAACATCCATGCCTGATCTCCAAAATGCTCTTCAGAATAAATGGTCACAAACTCCCACAGAAACTCCAAAATTTTGCGGAAAGTCTTTCAAGAAACGTGGAATCTGTTATAGTTGCAATGGGGGAACAGACTACATATTAAAGTCTATGGATTTGAATGCATACCCATGTGACCTTCTTGGCCCCAACAATCCAAAGCTTAATATAATATTAATCTAGTATTAATATAGACCTAACACCCTACTATGCAGATATAGCAGTGTTTAGTATTCTGGAAAGAATTTCCAACAGATGTTGGAATGTTTCAGTGAGAATTTCGATCCATTAAGTCAAAAGTGTATTTGAGAGGACAGGCACTGAATCTGGACAAGAAAAACTGGCTAACCTTGCAGTTTATTTCAAAGGTGTTCTGTTGGGTTAAGGTCAGACCACTGGAGTTCCTCCACACATAATTCATCAAACCATGTCTTTATGGATCGTCCAGGGGCACAGTCAGAAGCAGGAAAAGGCCATCCACAAACTGTCACCACAAAGTAGGAACCATACACTGCTAAAATGCTTGAGGCATCCTTTGGTGTTCCTCAGCGTTAAGGAACCTATTAGGGAGCCTCCAACCTTTTTGAAAAGCGCAGTTCACTGAGGAACTTAGATTCTTCCAACATGGTCTGAAAACTTTGTAGGTACTTTGCATTTTAATCTGTTATTCTTCTTTGTGGGGGGTTAAGGCATTCTAGTAATTCAGTAAAATGTTTTTGTATGCATTAACCTGGCTCTTTACTGGAACCAGGTGGTCTAGCCCAATCCCTGAAAAACAGCTCCCGACCATTATTCCACCTCCACCAAACCTATCTGTTGGCACTATGCATTTCAGTAAGTAGCATTCTCCTGGCATCCATCAAACCCAGATTTACTCCCCAGACTGCCAAATAGTGAAGCGTGATTCATCAATCCAGGGACCATGTTTCCATCGCTGCAGAATCCAGTCACAGCATGCTCCAGACCACTTCACCCAACATTTTGTCATTGCATATAGTAGGCTTGTTTACATCTGATCAGCCTCGAAAACTCTACTCATGAAGCTCCCAATGCTTGTGGCGCCTAGATGCTTCCATTTCACAATAATAGCACTGACTGACACTGGCCTAGCAAGACTGAACTGACTGTGTAATAGTCACTCAGTGTTTTAGCATGGCCTGTTCTAATGCTAATGTTGGTCTATGGAGACAGCATGTCAATGTGCTTCAAATTACATTTTTTAGCTCAATCGTATACACCAAATAATGTTAAAAGCACTGAGAGGTAAGTGAATAACACTGGATATCTTGTTACAGTGGTACCCATCAGGGGTTGAGATATGTCATGCAGCTTGTTAACTCTTGACACTGATGTGTGGAATGCAGTAAAATGGGCAGACCTAAGGGTCTGATTTTGACAAGGGCCAAATTGACAACTGGGTGAGAGCATCAGGTCATGTGGGGTGTTCACAGTATGTAGGGATTTTAGTAGCTGCCAAATGTAGTCCAAAAAAAAGGACAGCCATCATGGCACCCAGTGCTCAGCAGTGCATTTAGGGAGTGAAGATCGTCTGGTCTGATCTCACAGCAGAATTACTGAATCATAAATTGCTGGAAAGGCTATGATAAAACTGTCAGGATGTGAGCATCACAGTTCTCAGACTTCAAAACATCACCTAAAGTGCCTACAAAAGGTATGAGCAGCAAAACTGGTCCATGGAATACTGGAAAGTGTCCTGGTTTGATGAATCCCTTTTCATTTACATCATATGGAAAACTGGTTGCATTACTTCTTTGGGGAAGAGATGTCACCAGGATGAACTAGCAGAAAAGGCAAGTCGGTGGAGGCAGTGTGATGCTCTGGACAACGATCTGCTGGGAAATCGTGTGTCCGGACATTCATGTGGATGTTTCATTGACCTAAACAGAATACATGAACTAACCCAATCCATGGAGGCCCCACCTCATAATTTACAGAGCTTAAAGTATCTGCTGCTATTGTCTTGGTCCTAAATACCATAACACACCTTTTAAAGGCCTTGTGGTGTCCATAACTCAACTTTCTGGTGGTACGACAGGACACCACACAGTAATAGAAATGACAGCTGGCATTTTCAAAAGATCCAATTAAATAAAATGAAGCTGCAAGATTTTTTGTCCTAAAAGCTAAAATATGTTCAGCATATACATGTTGACAGTGGCAAAAACATAAAAACTGCATTTGCATCTCAACATTTTAAGCTATCACAGGTCTAGTACTAGTGTGAACTCCTTCATGTTAACCCTCCGCCTACTGTTCTCCTCTAGTTCTATCAATTACATGCTTTCCTCTTCAAATTGGGTACAAAACCTCGATGAGGAATTTGGTCTCTTTTGTGGTCTGAGCATCGCCTGAGGATCTCAGGTAAATTATGCATTGTGGCTTGCACATACATCTTCTTGGCGATGTTTCAATGAAACCAGCCAATTTTGAAAGGACTAAAGTAAGAAAGGTGCGAAATGATTGGAACCCGTTTGAACATGCTCGTTTCTGGTGTGCCCCGTTGTCCATTAGACGCATAATAAACATAAAAAAGGCTGTTTGTAGGGTGAACACATCAATGAATGCGGGCTGAGACATTGCATGTCCTTGTTTTCTCACAAATCAGAGAAACAATGCATGGCCAATTTAATTTAATAGGACAAAATGAACATGCCACACAAATATGTCCAATAATGGAGTGAGTAAAAAAAAAAAACAGAGTCTGACTGGGGCTGCCAAAAACAATTAGAGATTTTTGTTTTGAAGTTGGCGAGGAGTGCTTGTTTTCCAAAAATTAGCCTGTTGATGATTATGCTTCCCAAACATATGGGAGATATGAGGAGAAAAAAAAAGGTGGTCTGGGGTTGTTTTTCTCCCAAGCGTAAAGCTGATAAGATCAAGATAAATGTAGAAGTCTTGGCTCATGCGCTCAGTCTGATTCTGGCGAGACAGAAAACTCCACCCCAACAAAGAGCCCTGTTTACACATGAGAACTGGTGCAACAGTAAACGTCTGTGCTTGAGTGTAGTTAGCGAGGCTGACGTTATGCAATAGCCTCAGCACTGACTCACTCCGGGTTAGAGCGCTTTCAAACTGGAGACCGCAGGAGGAAATACCTGAGCCACCGTCACAGAGAGAGAGAGAACTTCACAGCAAAATGAAGAGAAAAAAACCCCAGCAACTTTAATGACACCAGGCAGGCCGGTTCCATGACCTTTCTCCTAATCGTTGTACTAATGGTCCAACAAATCATTCCTATGGGCGTGAAGCCTTTGTGTCATAGGCAATTCATGCGCATAGATTCCCTGTATGGATCCAACAAAGTCCATCCAGTTTCCTGTATGCTACAACTGACACAACACAAAACCTAACAAAGCACAGACAGTTCTTTATCTACTTTATCTAAATTTCTGCTAAATTCATTTAGAACTGCTTCAGTATAGTGAATGGTAATGTTTCTGTCTCTCATTGGTTCTATTACTGTGGTGGTTACAGGAACCAGGCTACAATGTCTATAATCCGGGATGTAAACATTTTATTTACAATCCAATACCAAACATGCAATGGTAATTACGTTCTGGTGGTAAATTTTCTTTGGGACCTATTTTGCTATGTACCCCTCTCGCATGACTGGATGGACCTTCATGAAACAATCATAAAACAATGTCTCTGGCATTAGGGACCTCATCTATGACTATTTCATGTATTATGAGGTAGTTTTTAGAGGTGTTGAACAATTCGGATGCCTAGTTCCTATAACCTATAATCTAAATCACATCAAACCACTCTTTGAACGTCTTTGTTTACATCCTAAGTGTACAGCTATGTAGAAATCCTTTACATTTAATGGAATTGTCCTTTAAAAACAAGTTGTTTTTTTTTAAAAGGACTCTTTAGAAACCCTTGTTTTTAAAGGACAATTCCATTAAATGTAAAGGGTTTCTACATAACTGTACACTTAGGTTTGGACATGCTTC
Source organism: Rhabdalestes septentrionalis (assembly GCA_037832545.1). NCBI lineage: Eukaryota > Metazoa > Chordata > Actinopteri > Characiformes > Alestidae > Rhabdalestes > Rhabdalestes septentrionalis. Next base: position 16,027 of record JBBMFX010292081.1, read on the forward strand.
ATTTGACTGGTACAGTTAAACTTTTATTTCCAGCAAACCTTAAAAAGGTTTGTCATACTCTTAGATGAGCTGCTCATTTTAATGGCTCTTTAGGAAACCAAAAGTGGTTCTTCTCTTTCTGTGTGGATTCAAAGACTTCTATGGTTTCTTTGTGAACGCGAACCATCTCAGATGCATTCATTAGTAGATGCTGGCAGTGAGTTGGTGGAGTAGCAATGGCAGCAGAAAAAGCACATAGTGCTCTCTTCACTGCAGCCCTGCTATTTGGCCTCAGGGCATTCCCTCATGTCTGACAAATTGCCATTACTCTCTCAGCAAACACACCAGTATGTGGCTGCGTGCCCCCACTGATGTGTGCTCAGACGCAGCCTCCAACAGAAAAAAAACAGACAGAGAGAGGAAAGATGCAAGGTCAGTCAGTGCACATCCGAATGCAGAGCCTCCTTTAAATGACGGCTGCAATGAACGATTATTTCTAAAATGGATGAATCCATAGACTCTCATTGGAATAATTGACTAATCAAGCCATTACACCTTCTGTGGTTTCCTCTCACAGTTTTGCCACCAAGGTGTCAAGAAATATAGTCTTTTATGAGAGACATTTGTACTCTTTTGCTGGTTATAATTAGTTTTCACTGTTTTGCCTGTGGATCTTTAATCCATTGCACCCCCCACATGCTCCCCACCTTGATAGCTATTACTGACTATCTTTTACTAGTGATGATGGATACATGGCACATTTCTGTGGCATTATCAACCTCAGGGAGAGAACTGAGGGGCTCTTTAGAACCTCTTGTGGCTTCCAGTTTGAGAACCACTGTTTTAGAGCCATTGTTCTTGTGGGACACCCATGGGAAGGTGACATATCCCCATGAGGTCCCTGATTTTATTTATTTATTTATTTTTTGGGGGAATGACATGGGACTTGTGCCATATTACATCAAAATACAGCTAGACCATACCTCCAGCTAGTTTTTATTCCTGTTCCCATAATGCACCACTTTTTGAAAAAAATCTACAAGGCAGCCAATCATAACAGACATAATTTTGCACAAATCAGTCTTTAAGTCACAATAACAAAAACAACCTGTTTAACTGCTAGAAGGAAAGGTCCAGAAAGGATCATGAAAGATGTATGGTGATGGTTTTGGCTTCCAGATAAATACTACAACTGGAAAAACATAATATTGGCAACCGATCGAGCAAATTTATCTCGCTGTAATATGCTTAACCCATATGTAACCGAGGCCCTCTGAAAATACTGTCAAGAATGGTGTGTGTATTTATGCAAATCTTTTCAATGCAAGGCTTCAGCAATCCTTCAGCCATCCTTCTCCCATTCCCCCTGCCTGAATCCCAGGTGTGCCGTCCATCAGTGCCCTTCACTGATAAAATCTGCCAGGGCGCACGAGAGATGGCTGCAGGACTCTAACCTGATACCCAGCGGCCTCCTCCACCTGGGTGGGCCTCCTGTGCTGGAACGCGCCGAGCCAGGCCTGGAAGGGGGCTGCCTGTTAGCGGCTGTGATTGGAGCCCGAGGCTGTGGCTGATGGAGGAGCCCCTCTGCTGAAAGATGGTGGCGCGACCCTGAAGGAACGGGCTGAGGAGAGAAAAGGAATTGCCTGAGGGGGCTGGTGGGCGTGGCCACGTGTGAAGAAAGGAGAGCGTGTGTTCATATTACTGGGATGTGAATGAGGCGCAATGTGTTACACATGTGCTTTACATGGAGGAGCAGACCAAAGGCTTGGACGCCAAGAATGTCCAGTTCTATTTACTTCTACTTGCATAGCATTTTTTTAGGTTTTCTAGACGTGTGGTTATGGAACCAATAGAGTTCTTCGGAGAAATGTCTGCCTCGAGTTGAAATGACCTTCACCAGCGGTTCACTCCAGTGGAATGAGCTGCCAAAGGCAACCATAGCGGCTAATTCTTCAAAAACCTCCTGAAGATTCATCTATTCAGATAGCGTCTGCTGTCCTCTTGCACTACACTTATATAAGGATTTAAGCGCCTAGAACTCTGAATGTGTCCTCAAATTGTACATCGTCCTTTGGATAAAAGTGTCTCATTTCTGTGGAAATTCATCAGTTTTTTTACAAGTGTACACATTTACACAGTTTTTCTTTTAAGATCCATGCACTGGATGACAGTTTAAGGAATCAAAAGTGGCTCTACACCAATATAGACTTTTAAAACCATAATTCCAGGCAGGGATGCATTAAAGAACCAGTATTTTTAAATGCAGTGAGAAGGCTGGGAAAATGTGCCAGAAAAAAAACGTACCTAAGGGCGCAAATAAGACCGTCTAGAAGAACCCTCATGTGAAAACAAACCTTTTTTAAAGGGTTCTTGACTTGAAGGCATGCTTAGCACACTACTGTTAGGTGAACTTTAAATTATTTTGTGGTTCTTTAAACTTTACATTCATTTATTTCTTGATTAATGGTGGTTCTTAAAGTGGTTCTTATATAGGCTCTCTCTATAAAAAGCCTTTAGAGAGGAAATCTACACTGAGCTGCTCTGGAGAAGCCGTACAAGAAAGATTTTGTTTTATTTCATATTTTATTTGGTGTAATCACTTGATACAGACGTTCAGTCATTCAGTATTAGAGGTGTTTGGACGAAATCAAGATCCATCCGTCTAACCTGAAAGGGACTAAAATTAAACACATAACGGTCAAACCGCAGTCTGACTTATTCTGCGCATGCTTTCCTGTCAGAAAGCTCACACTGCCACCTGGTGGTGTGGCCCATGCCTGCATGTGACCTCTAGACTGCAGGGGTCAACGCAATAAATATGCGGGACGTATTCTCAAAATATGAGATTATTATAATGATTTTTTCCCCCAAATTAAACATCCACCAACATGTTACACTAACGACGTGCCCTTTTTGCTCCATGCAGGAGCTGATGGGCTTTTTTAATGGAAGCGGTTGCCTGATTGCATGCGCTTTAATGAAACATGGTAAATCCCCCCCATCATCGATCAGTTTAAAGGTCAGTCTGTTTTCCCTTTGCTCCATATTATTATTTTTTCCCCCTCAGCCCTGTGCTCCGTGTTATTACCCGGATGGTGATCAATGCCGCATTGACGTGTCCTCATGTCAGGGACTCTTGGCCAAACACCACACACACACAAACACACACACACATACACACACACATACACACACACAGACCCATAAGCACACTTGTCTCCAGCAGTGCCCTGCAGTTTACT
>JBBMFX010292189.1:0-19245 GCA_037832545.1 Rhabdalestes septentrionalis
ACAACTGAAGTGGTGACTCATGAAGTTTCAACAACGCCCCCTGAAGGTTTTACCACAACCTCCATCCCACCAAAAATCGTAACATCTCCTGAGACAAGCTTGTCCACCACTTCAGCTACAAGTACTTTCTCTACAGAAACTAGTATATCGCCAGAGACATCAACACCTACAAGCACAGTTCCTCCAGAGACCTCGAGCCAGAGGCCAGGAATAACTACCACTCAGCCGTCCACTGTTACCAAATCAACTGAAGTACCACCAACAACAGCTGTCTTCACCACTACTATTGCAGAAACATCTACAGAAATTGAGACCACAACTTCCGCTGTTGTTTCCCAAACTACAAAACCACCTAAAGAAGTGACCACTGTTTCAATAAGTACAGCTGAAACATCCTCCACTACCTCTGTTGTGGAAACTACCACATCTGTCCCACTACCAACAGAAACATCAACTCCAAGCACAGAGACAACAACACCTGTTGTAACAATTTCCACACCAATTACTTCTACACAGACAACATCACAGCCTTCTACAACTGAAGTGGTGACTCATGAAGTTTCAACAACCCCCCATGAAGTTTTTACTTCAACCTCCATCCCACCAAAAATTGTAACATCCCCTGAGACGAGCTTGCCCACCACTTCAGCTACAAGTACTTTCTCTAGTATATCAGCAGAGACATCAACACATACAAGCACAGTTCCTCCAGAGACACCAAGCCAGAGGCCAGTAGTAACCACCACTCAGCCCTCCACTGTTACCAAATCTACTGCAGTGCCACCAACAACAATCATATTGACAACAACAATTGCAGAAACGTCTACAGAGCCTGAGACCACAACATCTGCAATTCTTTCTTCAACTACAAAACCACCTAAAGAAGTGACCACTGTTTCAACAAGTACACCTGAAACAACCTCCACAACTTCTGTTGTGGAAACTACCACATTTTTTCCTCCATCGACCGGAATATCAACAAAAGCTGCAGAAACAACACATGAAGTAATTATAACTGCATCCACAGTATCTCCAAAAGCATCAACTGAACACCAAAGAATTGAGACTTCTACAGTGTCAGTAACTCCTACAACGCAAACATTGCCACCGAAATCTACAACATTTGGAATTACAACATCCACCACAATTGAGACTTCTATTGCACCTATAACCCAAACAATTCCAACCATCACAATTACGCTACCTGTCTCGACTACTGTTTTGGAAACATCTACAGAAGTGGAGAGCACAATATCTGCAACAGTTTTGCCAACTACAAAACCACCCAAAGAAGTGACAACTGTTTCAACAAGCACAACTGAAACATCCTCCACTACTTCTGTTGTGGAAACTACCACATCTGTGCCAACACCGACAGAAGCATCAACTATTAGCACAGAGACCACAACATCTATTGTATCAATTTCCACACCGATCACTTCTACACAGACAACATTACAGCCTTCTACAACTGAAGTGGTGACTCATGGAGTTTCAACAACGCCAGCTGAAGGTTTTACCACAACCTCCATACCACCAAAAATTGTAACATCTCCTGAGACCAGCCTGCCTTCCACTTCAGCCACAAGTAGTTTCTCCACAGAAACTAGTAAATCCCCAGAGACATCAACACATACAAGCACAGTTCCACCAGAGACACCAAGCCAGCAGCCAGTAGTAACGTCCATTCAGCCCTCCACTGTTACCAAATCAACTGAAGTACCACCAACAACAGCTGTCTTCACCACCACTATTGCAGAAACATCTACAGAAGCTGAGACCACGACTTCCACAATTGTTTCCCCAACTACAAAACCACCCAAAGAAGTGACAACTGTTTCAACAAGCACAACTGAAACATCCTCCACTACTTCTGTTGTGGAAACTACCACATCGGTCCCACTACCAACAGAAACATCAACTCCAAGCACAGAGATGACAACACATATTGTAACAAGCTCTACAGCAATTAAGAAATCTACTGCCGTACCACCAACATCTATATTCACCACCACAGTGTCGGAAAGTTCAACAGAAGTGTCAAAAACAACACATGAAGTAATTGTAACTGAATCCACTTCCCCAGAAATGTCAACAGAACACCAACGAGTTGAGACTTCTACAGTGACAATAATTCCTTTAACACAAACATTGCCCCAAAACTCTACCACAGTTGGAGTTACTGAAACTACAGCTTCTGCTGCTACACCTACTGTTGTCTTAACAACATCAACCACAAAAGAGACTTCACCTTTAACACAAACATTTCCAACTGTCACTATCACTCTACCTATCACCACAAAGCCTTTGACTTCTACTCCACATGTCTGCTGCTTTGTGAATGGCACACATTTTCAACCAGGTGAGTGTACTGATCCCATATTTAAGTTTTTCACATACAAAAATGTTAAACTATTTTAATGAACAGTACATGTACATTATTTTATTCACAGGAGAAATAATATACAATGTGACTGATGGTTTCGGGTGGTGTTTTACCGCATACTGCAATGCCACCTGTTATGTTGAGAAGATGGGATATTCCTGCACTACAACACCACCCCCTAAAGAAACCACAACAGAATCTAGCATCACAACAATGGAGAGTACTACATCCATGAAACCGCCAACAACTTTCTCTCCAACAAGTATTACCAGCACAGGAATAATGTCTACAACATTAAGCCCAGATTGTTCCAATCTTGTTCCTCCTAGACAGGTCTGATTTCAGTCTTAATAAGTAGCTTAAATTGTTGTTTTTTGGGGAATAAATTATATTGTCAGAAAAAGAAAAAGACTTGCATCACACCTTTAGACTGATCTATCTTTTGCTAATTAAACTGACAGAATAATGAAACCTGGATTGTGGATACATGCACCAATGCAACATGCGTTGATGGCAAAGTTACCTATACGCACCAAAAGTGTAATCCAGTTGAAAAGCCCATCTGTGAAAATGGCCGAAGCCCTGTAAAGGTCTATGATGAGTCGGGCTGTTGCTTCACATACACCTGTGAATGTAAGTTTCTCCACAGCCAATGTGCATTGTGTATTTTATGCTTTGTTTGATTATATGATGGCTGTAAACTGTATGTGTTTCTGCAGGCACTTGTGCCGGATGGAGTGGCTCACATTACATAACTTTTGATGGAAAAGATTACACGTTCAGCAACAACTGCTCATACATTCTGGTTCAAGAGACACTCAGTCCAAACCTGAAAATCACTCTTGACAAGGACTGCAGTGCTGGAAGCTCATTCTGTGCTCAGAGAATAACCATTATATTCAACTCCCAGGAGGTTATTCTCACCCAGATAGCTGTTGACAGCAGCATCACCAATGTGGTAACTATGCCTCTCCAGTACACTTTACATATATATTATGATACTGCAGTGTCCATTTATTTTGATCATCTGTGTTTTCTAACCATTCTAGGTCTTTGTGGACAACAAACGAGTCAATCCTGCTTTCAAAAATAGAAATTTTGTCATCACAAGCACAGGCATGGAGATCTTGACTGAGATCCCAGAAATTGAGGCTCGAGTGACCTACACAGGCTCCTCATTTATCATTGACCTGCCCTACTCACTGTTCCACAGTAATACAGAGGGTCTGTGCGGTGAGTCAGATTGCTCAATTACTCAGATTTCTCTCACAAAGGTGAAGTCACTCTCCAGAGTTTGCTAGATTTTATAAGAAGCTTAAAATTATACTGATTACAAATAGCACCCTGATCAGTAATGCTGTCGTTAAGTGCAGTTGAATCTGATTTCTGATCTAAACAGATTCCTGCTTTTGTAATTGACTAAATGGTTTTACATTAACCAGGGACCTGCGATAATGACCAAACGAATGACTGTCAGACGACTTCCAGTCAGATTGGGTCTTGCTCCGAAACCGCTTTTGACTGTGTTACATCAACAACTCCCACTCCTATTTCCACAACCACCTTGCTAACAAAGACTACACCCACTCCATGCCAGCCAACCATCTGTGAGCTCATCTACAGCAAGTGAGTAGGAAGGATGTTTAAACATGACACTAGGATACCCACTTGCCAACTTATGGCCTGGGTAACTGTGGCTGTTTCATGTTATGTCTCTGAATGTAGCATCTGTTGAAATACCATGCTTAACTTCTTGCTAAAAAGATGGCTATTTCACACTAGCGTTCCTTTCCCTCAGCGTGTTCGAGGAATGCCGGAAGGCCATCCCACCTGAACCTTATGTACAGGGCTGCCAATTTGATGTGTGCACTTCAAATACCACTGCCTGCACAAGCCTGCAGGCCTATGCATCCGCTTGTGCTGAGAAGGGTATCTGCGTCAGCTGGAGAAACTACACTAATGGGGAATGTGGTGAGTAGACACACTGAAGTGGGACACCTGTTACCTGACAGCTTCTTCATAAGGTCAAAAGAGGGGTGAGCAACACATCAAACTAAAGAGCATGGCAAAGAAAATGTGACAAGAAAAAATATATGACAAAGATGCTTATATATGAATGCTTGTATGTGAATACTTGACATACAAAACTAACAATTCTATTCAATCTATAATGACTTTACTGTCTCTACTTTCATATGCTAATTAAAATGGCACATTTCTATATTTTTTTGGGGAGCAGTGATGAGGAGAAAAGCCTTTTAGGTATATTTTATGATAATATCACTGTATTTCCCTCACGTACATCTAATTATATTGTAATATCATTATACACTGTAAGGAAACTGTGAACACATGCTAGATTTGCATGTCATTAGATATGCTATGTTAGATATAAAGTTCTTTTTTTACTTTTATGCACACTTCACAATGACAATTTTCACATAAGTATATGAATCTATTGTAATGCATGTAGAATATACCGGTACCTGTGTAGCTGTTGGTGATCAGTCTGTTTTGGTTGGTTTTGTTTTTTTACAGAGGTTAATTGTCCTGCCACAAAAGTCTACATGCCCTGCGGTCCTGCTGTGGAACAATCCTGCAATGCTCAGTAATGCCTTATACACCAAAAATAACAAATATCTAGATCCTACTGCTCAGACTTATCCAGTCCAGTAGAGTCCAATCCAGTCCACTCAGGACCAGTCAAGTTTTAAATATCACATATATTTACATAGGCCATTACCAAAAACAAAAGGTAATTCAAAGTGCTTTACAGAAACATAAAATAAAATAGAATGGAATAAAATATCCAATCTATTCCAGTCTAGTCCTGTCAAGTCCAGTACAGTTCTCTCCAAACCAGTCCAGCCAAGTCCAATCCCAATCCCCTCCAGTCTAGTCCAGTCCAGTTCTTTGATTATAACTTCCATTAAGAAAAGGCAGAACATCAGCAGAACTAATCACTGTCCTTAAATGTTGTTATCAGATATAACATGATCTATGGAGACCTGATGGCAAACAGCAGCTTGAAGGAGGGATGTTTCTGTGAGCCAGGCACCATCCTACGCAGTTTATCAGACGATATCTGCGTCACTAGCTGTGGTAAAGCCTCACTTCTTTTTCTGTACTTGTGCAGAAATGAAAGGATTTGTCTTTTTTGGTCAAGCGGAGTCAAAAAATAACCATAAGCATAATTCTTTGACCCTTTGTTTTTTTTTCCACTTCCAGGGTGTCTGGACCAGAATGGACAGTTCAGAACGGTACTTGATCTTAAATTTGCATCAGCTGATTAATTCTTTAGCCAATAGCTCGTGCCCTGACAAAAATTCTGTCTTGCAGCCGAATGACACATGGCAGGACAACTGTGAGACATGCGAGTGTGATGGCCAGAGTTTGAACATCCAGTGTAAACCCATCATCTGTCCCACTACACAAACCCCCATCTGCAGTAAGCCTGGAGAAGTGCTCATCAATAATACGGACGAATGCTGCAAGAGCTACGAATGCGGTGGGTCACTGGGGCAGCTGCTAGTGGGGCAGCTGCTAGTCTGGTGGTTAGGGGTTATCCCTGATGATTTGTGGGTTTAAATGCAATTCAACCAATGGCACCACTGCCATGCCCTTCAGCAAGACAATGCTCTACTGTCGGTTAAATTCTGTATCTTGTTCTATGTCTGTCAACTTGTGAATTGTTCTTGAGTTTGAGATACTGTAGGTGCTAATTAATCTCATCATCATCATTATTATTATTATTATAACTGTTATTTTGTGACTGAACGGGATTCCTTGGACTGGTTTTTATGCACTGTGACTGTCTCCTTACAGTTTGTGATGTAAAGCTGTGCAATTCCTCAATTGCTTGCCCTCCTGGTTATACGGTTTCTGTACAAAAACTGGCAGGATCCTGCTGTCCTGAATACACTTGCAGTGAGTATCACTCTGTACTGTCAGATGAATAAGGATTCAATTAATAATAAGTATGCATTTAGCATGCATATTAATCCATACTAAATGAATAATTAGCTCAATTATTTCCACAGAGCCAATGAATGTCTGTGTGGAAAACACGACCGTGTATCAGGTAAGAATATAATAATAATAATAATAATAATAATAATAATAATAATAATAATAATAATAATAATAATAATAATAATTGTAGTAGTAGTAAAAGTAGTTATTAATACATTATTATTTTTTATTCAAAATGTGGCATACACATGAGCATACACGTTCTGTGTTCACATACAAGACACAGAAAAATTATACTGTTCTTCACGTTTGTTCTCTCTGTACCTCCAGCCTGACTCCCCCATGCCCAGCGTTGATGTGTGCAACAGCTGCAAGTGCGGGCCAGCCGTTGATCCCAAGACGGGACTGCTGGCCCGAGAGTGTGAACCCATCAGCTGCAGCACCACCTGTGAGGAGGTAAGTCACTGAAAATCACACAGAGCCCTGAGGAACTAAGCTAAAGTCCTTCTGAGTGACCACTCCCTCCCTCTCTCTCTCGCCCTTCAGGGCTACGAGTACCAGCCTGTGGCCGGAAAGTGCTGTGGACAGTGTGTCAGGACCAGCTGTGTGATTGTGATCAGCAACGTCACATACACCATTCCAGTGTGTCTTTATGCTAATAATCAATTAATTTTTGGGACTGTCTTATGAATATTCACACCTGTAATTTAAAATACATACCACATGCTGTTGGATTGAACTTATAATGTTTTATATTGATTTCTACAGGTGAATGAGACACAGCCCTCTCCTGTCGATAAATGTCTGAAATATACTTGCGAGAACATCAGTGGTGATCTCGTGACAAAAGAGAGCCAGACAGTCTGTCCTCCTTTCAACCAGAACAACTGCATCCCAGTGAGCTCCTGAGCACAAACAAATCACAACAGAGACAATAAGATGTGTTTAATTCAAGTCCATTAAAGACATATCAGGAAAGTTGGTGTTTAGGAATTTGTGGGACAGAAGCTTTTAATGTGCTTATTATTCATACCGAACAAAAAGGGCCTGATGCAAATACACTATAAATATAAATGTATCTTCATTTTTGAGTATTCATGCTTCTGTATATCCTAAATAACACCTAAAGAATCCCTGTTTAGAAGAGAATGAGACTCTATGAATGAATATATTTATCACTCGGGCAACGTCCCAAACTGCATGTTAACACACTACATAGTATGGAAAAATAGATGGTACATCACAATTCGTAGTGGACTAATTAGTGTAGCGTGTAAAGGATGAAAGTGTGTCATTTGCAATGAGCCTGATTGTGTATGGAATCGTGAGATAAGTCATTTGATTTGGATTTTGTTTAATCAAGCTAGGCCTCATTTCTCCCTCCATATTTCTAAAAAATGTGCTCTTTTTTTGCAGGGAACCGAGCAGACCGATGCTGATGGCTGCTGCTTGACTTGTACGTGATGGTAACTTCTAAAATGTCTTTCATACAAAAGTGTCCAACAAGCTCAGGCACAAACCTGTTTTAATCCTGTCCCTCCAGGTCAACTGAAAAACAACTGCAATGTCCAGAAGAACAGCACTGTCCTGGTCAATAATGGCTGCAAAAGCACCACAGAGGTGGAACTGACCTCCTGCGCGGGCAGCTGTGAAACATCCTCCATGTGAGTATGAACATAAGACCCAGGTACAGACTAGTAATGAATATCACAAGAACCCTGCGGATTCACCTAGCAGGCTAGAACACACATTTTTAGATGATAAAAGCACAACATTGTCACACAAGACAGGTGACCTTAGACGCGCTGGTCATCTGATAGTTTGATATTAGAAAAATAAAATAAAAAATAAACAATGAAATCTAGGCCACAGTGCTGTCACAATCGACTTATCAGTTATTTTGACAGAGCTTGAATTAACATGCAAAAATATCTTACTTTATATATTTAACAATTCTAACTACACATACTTGCATTTGTGAGATCCTTCTGGTGTGGGTTTCCTCTCTTGCAGTGTTCTTCCAAAAATATGCTAATAGCTCTCCTTATGGAGAAAGTTCACTGCACAACATGGCTTTATAATGCCCTTTATAATCACATTTAACTTTCAGATTGTATTGAGAGGATTCATTGAGAACAATGCATTTTAAAATATAACTTTGAGTGAAAATAAAGTAATCCAGTACTTGACAAGATCTTTAATCTGGTCAGTGCATCTAATATAACGAATATTACAACTTATTCCTTTTTATTTATCAGTAGTTTTATTTACATCAATTGTTCTATTGGCAGATAATTGTGCTCGTTTCAAGACATGATGCTTAAAACAAGCACAGTTTACTGGTACTGTAATAAGACACCTCAGTAAGTTGCCTGTGTTTGGCACATTGTTGTGTTTTTTTTTACAACCTAGAAAAAGAGGAGCTTGTTAATTGGTTAATTAGGTGGTGAATTAGGTAATGAGCTGGTTAAATAGTTAACAATCCGGTTAATTACTTCATGAACTGAATCTGGTGTGTTGGGAAACCCTTGCATCCTTCAGAGGAAACATGATCTAAAGGAGAAGTCTTTCTCCTGTCTTCTAACAGGTACTCAGTTGAAACCAGCTCTGTGATGCACTCGTGCTCCTGCTGTCAAGAACAGACCACCAGCAAGATGGAGGTTGAGCTGCTCTGCCCTGACGGATCAAAAATCAACTACACATACATCCACATCGACTCCTGCAGCTGCTCCAAAACAGAGTGCACGTCTGGACGCAGGAGGAGGCGGTGAACCCTGCTAGAACCCTGCTAGAACACTGACCTTAATGATCAGATAGAGAGACACAGGATTCCCTTTAATTTTTCCTTTTTCTTCAATAACCTGAACATTTCATGTCTTTTCCTGGAAGCTGCATGCAAAAAAAGAAGCGTAAATATTATTAATAATATTGTTGTGTGTGTGTTGGGAGTGCTTGATGGATCTGAGAAAGCTTCACTGTGACATGTTTTAAAATGTGCACTTCTTCATCCTCATCTTCTAGCTCCTAATAAACTGTTGCAATAAAAGAAACACCTGGTTTGAGGGGTTTTTTTTGTAAACATCTCATCCAATATTTGCTTCATAAATGATTTAGATAAAAATACATTTTATGCGTGTTTACAGTGTCAGTACATATTAAAGTCTAATCAGTTGTTTAGTCGGAAAAAACACAGGTAAAAAAATACCTGTGTCAGTATTACTGACACTACTGGTGATCAAGGCCACAACCACTTTCTCCCCATCACTGTGATGCCACCCATTAAACACCTTTGGAGCCAAAAGAGCCTTAGAATGGGTTTCTAACCAGTTTGACAAGAAAACCATAATTTAAAACTGCCCTTTATGTGGAAAAGAGCACTGCAGAACATGAGGTCATACTGAGCTTTCAGCATATCATAGATTACAAATCACAGAAGTTATGGCAGAATTTATGATTTCTTATCCAGTATTCAGAGAATATTAATAACACAAAAATGTTTCTTTCACTCGAGGTTAGTGGTTGGCTGAAGCCATTTTTTGTCACACAACTGTGTTTACTCTTTTTTTTTAATCATAATCCTAAAAATAAAAACACACAAATAACTTCAGGTGAAATACTGGACTCTGAAAACTTGGCGTGGTTGTTTCTAGATGCACAATAATGAGGCACTTGAAGAAAGATGAGTTGCAGTGCCGAGTTGCCAATAGAAAGTCATTACTACACAAAGTATCCGGCTTGCAATATGCTAAACAGCACAGAGACAAGCCGAAAACCTTCTGGCTCATTTGGAGGGTTGAGACTAAAATTGAACTTCTTGACCACAACCATAAACACTACATATGGAGAGGAGTCAACAAGGCCTATGAGGAAAGGTACACCATTCCTACTGTGAAACACGGTGGTGGACCGCTGATGTTTTGGGGTTGCTTGAGTTACAAAGACATTTGGTCAGAATTGATGGCTAGATGATTGCAGTAAGTTTTCAAAAAATACTGGAGGAAAACTTGCACTCATCAGCCCGGAAGCTGCGCATGGGACATACTTGGACATTCCAACCTGACAACGGTCCAAAACACAAGGCCAAGTCAACCAGTCATTGGCTACAGCAGAATAAAATGAAGGTTCTGGAGTAGCCATCTCAGTCTCCTGACCTCAATATCATTGAGACTGTGGAGTCTGTGGAGACCTCAAATGTGCAGTTCATGCAAGACAGCCCAATAATTTACAGGAACTGGAGCTTTTTTGCCAGGAAGAGTGCATCTGAGAAGATAAAGAGCCTCATCCAAAATTACCACAAAATACTCCAAGCCTTCATTGATGAAGGGGGAAATACACAGTATAAGGAACTGGGGTATGTAAACTTTTGGGATAGTTTCTTGATTACGATTTAAAAAGAGTAAACAGAGTTGTTTGACAATAAATGGCTTCAGTGAAATAAAAGTTTGTGTTATCATTCATATTCGCTGACCAATGGTAAGGAAATCATAAATGTAAACTTATGAACACAACTGTATGCATACTAACACATTTAGGCTTATCTCAGTAAATCACATTGAGCTCCATGTGTAATAACGTGCTATAGATCACCTGTATAAAAAAGACTTGTGTAGCTGTTGAAGATAAGATTTCTGAGCACTCCCGGTTATCTTCTGTCTGACCTTAACATGAGATTTGAGAAATAGTGAAAAGGGGGGGTATGAAAACTACTTATTGGGGAACACTAGTTCCAGGAGAGCTGAACATCTGTGCTGTAGATGTAAACTGTTTTGTATACCATGTGTATGTGTGTAGTACTGTGTAAAACCTCTTAAGCCAGCCCTCATTTCTGCATTATTTGCTTTCAAAAATCCTGATTTTATTTTCTTGACTCATTTTCAGCCTAGTCCCTGAACCTGACCAGTTTCAGAGGAATGTTATTTGTATATTAAGCCTCACAGTGACCTACATATCAATCATTCAAACAGAACAAAGCACATCTAACTGAAGTCCTGAACCAGTGAAGAAATGGGTGCAGATGATTCCAGATGGTCAGGTGGTGATCAGTATACTGGTGGTCCTGAATGCTGAGTGGTTGGAACACGTTTACCTAGACACCTTGTATTTTTAGTCACTTTGCAGCTTGTCGCAGTAAAACATTTGTTCACATTTCTTTCATGTAATCTTCTTAATATACCAGTTTGACAAACAGAAAATATTATATATGCACCAAGTTGATTCAAAGCAAAAAGAAATAGAAATGAAAGATGGCCGAAGACTTATGCACAGTACTGTAAATATGTGTGCCTTTTATATACATACACAAAACAGTATTTGTGTGAAGGTGTAAATACTGTGGAAGCATCAATTAGCTCAAAATTCTCAATCAAAAGAAAGATACAGTGAAACAGAATGAGTGCGGAACTCTCCGGTATTATTATCAATTTAAGTAAAAGCAAAATGTGCAACACAAATCAACCATTTGAATAAAACCTTTGGCATTCTGCCACAGACCAGCTTCACATTTGCAAACGTAATCGGGTGAGGGATCTCTGAACTCTGAACAACCCGGAGGTCAGATTATCTTAATTAAAACCAGTTATGCTAATCCACATTTGGAACAGAGGGGCGAAAATTTGACAGGAATCCCAGCAAGGCACTGTGACCTCTCTGAATAGAGACATACTAAACTGAGGTCAAAATTCCACAGAAATAATGCAGCTGTTGGGAGGTGGTGCTGTTTACAAATGTGAAATCGGATCAGTGTATTACACGTGCCACGTTAAATTACAGATATTCATTAAGACTTCAGTGAGTCAAGCAGAACAGTGAACAAGCAACATAATCAGAACAGCCATTTAGTTCCAACATTTAACTATTCAATCACTGGCTGCAGTGGCTGCTTCGGTTTTCAATCTGCCAGTCCCACATCCCACTATATTATCGACCTTTTCTAAAATCTGACATTCTTTAATATCTCTTTAATTGTCCTCAAAATAATTTACAATCCATTAAATATATATGTATTTTTATATAGAGCTATGTTTATACAGATAAGAGCGTAGATCAAACACAAACAGAGACACAGGCTCACAAAGATACACATATACAGATCAGACTGGGTGGAGGAACCTCAGAGGAACAATGGCTAAGGCCGTGATCTGGCCAGAATACACACGCGCTTAAAAATGGCAACAAAATGCGTTTGCTGTTCTTTTTTCAAATCACATGCCTCCTGTTTGGACGTTTTTCTAAGATATTTGCGAACAAAATGAAAGCAAATGTTTTGCTACTGGTGGGGAACGTTTGCGGATCTCATAGGGAATGAACCGCGGATGGCCTGAGCATGTATTTACAGGACGATGGGAGTGTGAAAGGTGGAGTTACAGCTCCTCAGCCATCTGCAGCAGGGAGTTAATGGCAGCGTCCTTGTTGCCCTGCTGGGCCTCCAACACTGTGCGGATCACTTCCGTGTCCAGGTTGGGGAACATGTCATGAAGGGCCTTCAAGTCCTCCTCACTGCAGGGGGCGCTGTGAGGTACAGTGGATGGTACTGCCGGCATCCCCATCGGCACCACGCCCTGATTATACACTCCCGGGACACCTGGAAGGGCAAAAATATTAGGAGCACTGGGAAAGGGCGATTACTTGCATGGTGCCTAAATCAGCTCCTTAGAGATATTCAGCAATCTCTGACTCTATTTTGTGGTTTCTGACACTGTATGATCACTGTTCTCTATAAAGATAATGCTCTATAAATGATCAAAATAAAAGTACATTCACATATCTAATAAAAGTTTTAGCACACTGAAGCTGGAGCTGTCCCTACTTCTCCCTACATTTTGACCCATTTCTTTAACTAAATAAAGACAAAAAGGTAATCTTGCTTGAAAACAAGATAACAAGAAAACAAGATAACAAGAAAACAAGGTCCCTTCCGGAATTTAGTGCACTTTAGACATCAACCCATGTTGGTATGGTCATGGATGAAGATCTTAGCGGCCACATGAAAGCTATAATAAAGACTATATTAGAAACACAGCTAATGCTGTTGTGTCTGTATGAAACTTATCCATGTCGTCCTTTTCCTGCAGGGTTCATTATTACAACACTTTCCTCACTGGAATTCCTAAAATTCCATTAGACACTAAAGTGGTTTAATCAACTGTCCCGTTGGTCTCTAATGAAATTAGAAAAAGAAATGCTCTGCTTTTTCCAGTTGGTTCTTGTTTTTGATCATGTACTGGGAAACTTTCCCATTGTAATTTATTACTATGTCTCCACAAGCTTAATACAGCAGTAATACTGAATTTACTTCTAATTATTACTAAAAAACATGAGCTTTTCTTGGGGCAATGTTTTAATACTTTCAGCAAATTGAAGTGCGCATCATGAGTGTACACACCTGCAATTGGCACATAGCCAACCCCCTGCTGGTATACGGTAGGCATAAGAACCACTGGCTGTGTCGCCATCATCATCCCTGCTGGCATAGACTTTAAACATAGAAAAAAGACATAGTTCACAACATACTCACACAGTCCTTGTTCTTTTCACTGAAACTAAGATACTGCAATCACAGTTAGGGGTGTAACAGGGCATCAAAATATGGCGCTTATCCACTGGTATAAGAAACCATGCCGTACCACAAACAAAAAGCATACCGTACTCAAACTGACTGCACCACTGCATTCTGATGGGTTAAAATGACAACATGGATATTACTGTTTGTGCAAAAAAAATGGAGATACAAATTAACACCTGGGAAGTCAACAAAGTACAAGCCCTGCCATTTGTTTGGGCTAAAGATACATTTCAGAGGATTTTTTCTATGATGCTTACAAATTTCTCTCTTAACAGAAAACCAGAAGATTGCTAACAAGTTACCTGGCTAAGGTTTTCATCACATAGCTAAAGAAAGCAGAGAAAAAACTCAAACAAGGGTATAAACACAAAAACATAGTAGCGGCTATGACAGAAAAAAGTGTAAGCTGGTTCAACTCCATGGATATGGTTTTGGGACGACCACCCATGATCTGCTTGTAGAGAGAATTGCGTGCCAAAAGCATTGGTGGATACATTGGAAATTCAAAGCCTATGCAAGTTTCGTACCATCACAGTACAGTTCAGGTACAGTACAGTTCCTGTAAACCAATGGAAAGTGCTTGTATTGTGATGTCATAACCCCAAAAAGATTTTTAATATTCTATTAATAATGACATTTGGTCTATTTTTGGTGTTAAACAACTGCTGATCAAGAACCTGTCCCAGCACATTCTGACCCTGTTCTCCAGCTGTAATCTCCTTAGTGAACTGTTTCTCACAAACATTGTGAGAATATTGAACTGTTTAAAGTACTGTATTGAAGATATAGGGAGCTCTGAGCTTTCTATCAAACCAAGTCGACTGTACTGTTACACCCCTAATCACAGTGGTTGAAACTCACAGCGAAGGACATGACGAGGTTGATCATGCCCTCTTTGTCGTCGCCCTGCCTGCCGCTCAAGCTGAACCACTCATCCACCACACTGCCCTCACGTAAGCTTTCAGGAACGGTCACGTGTGTCCATGCGATGCGGTCGTCCATGGAAAACGCCCTCTGAAAATAAACAGGACAAACTGGTTGAACTTTTTGATGAACACTTTTCTTCACTTTGTGGTACAAATATAGAAGACAAGCCTCTTGACCTCTCTGGTGTTGCATTTTAGTTATTGTAACCCCTGGAATTCAGTGTATTTAAATAAAATCCCATTTCAAAAATTTAATTGGTTAAAACAGTCTACAACCACTGTTTGCTCTCCTACACACAAACCGCCATGCTCTGAGGTGTTATCTATACCCACTTGTGGGCGGAGACTATTCTGAAAGTTTCCCTGGGTGTTTTTTCAGTTTGTTTCTAACATTTAAAATAAAATATTCTTGGGCATTTGCGTGAGATACCATTTTTAAAACCCCAGTAGTGGTCACTTTCATTACATTTTAAAATCTGACACAGGAACACTAAACACAGTTTAGCATGACGTCTGGCACCTGCAGCATCAATACAAACAGGGGGAACTTCCACATTATGACAATTCAACATTTGTTGTGCTGCTGGCACAGATCTGTGCAGCTTTTCATGTAAAAGTTGTGTTAGAATATTAAGAAAATATGAAATATTTTCCTCTGTTATGTATATATCACACTTCTAACCTCATCAAAAATCTCTAGGTAGAAGGAGTCCACTCCTGGTGGGACAGTACACTGGATGACTTTGTTCCAGCGGGGGTTTTTCGCTCCGTTGTGCGCGGTGGGAGTTTCATACACAGCGTAACCGAGGCGGATCCTACAGTAGGGGTCCATACGTGTCATTCCATAGTTCTTAGCAAGTTTCGCCTGGAAGATATAAGAAAATAATTCTATTAAAATTTGAGAAGCATACAAATGATCAAGATTCACTTGTAAATATCTAATTGAAGAGCAGATGCGCAGAGGCAGACAGGATATTTTTTAAAGGTACATTTGGGGCAGATCTGATATTGATGGTTGAACACCATCGTGGATAAACACCATTTCACCACGTTTAGTTTCAGTTCTTTTTACCACAAGCTGACCAGGCCCTGCAGTAAGAGACCAACCAGGATTAAGAACATCAAGCATATCAGATGTATTGATGGCCCAAAACCTCTGAGTGACTAACACAATGAGAAAAGCTTTGAAATCAATTCTGTATTTAACTGGAAGCAAGCACAAGAACCTGAGAACTGAAGTGATGTGAGCTCTTTTCTTGGTTTTCATTAGAACTCGGGAAACAGCATTTTCAAAGAGAGCGAAAATAGAGCCAAAACACTGGCAATGTGATACAAGATTATAATATAATAAAAATAATTCTATGTCACTAGAACAGCAATCACATAACATTTGCATTTATAGACAACAAAACAAAATGAATGAAAATGACCATTTTTCCATGCATGCAGCCCCACCTGGTCAGGACAGATTAGGAAATAAGTACAATAAATCAGCCCTTCATTTCATGTGTGACTCATCTTGCAGTTTGTAAACACATTAAATGTTCATTAACAAATAAAATACAAGTGATTAGTCTTCTCCATGTTTCAAAGTCACACATATCTGCTAAACTAAGATCTGGGTGCTGGTGAGTTAAGGGATCCAAAATCTAATTTAGATTGCTTTCTTGTTTTTATCTGTAATTTACATTTTTTTTTTCAATCATCTTGCAACCAGGAGGGGTGATATATCTGGATTAGAACACCAAGATGATAATGATAAAAAAATGATATGGTATTTTAAATAAACAACAAGAAACACCTTTATGGTATAACAAAAAAATGGGGGTTACTTGCTCATTCTATTTGGTATACTGCCTCATGGTATTCAGTACTGACTGAAGAATCATTTTTTAAAAACAAATTTAAAGCCTTTTTCATTTCGGATTTTCATTTTTATATATAATGACCTGTTAATTCCTACCTGCAAATGTGATATCCACAGCACTAATTAAAATGACTCTTTGCTGTGGTTTTATGAGAAGAAACCAGCAAAGTAAGTAAAGTATTCCAGTACAGATAAGCTATATCAGGTGTGTAAAACACCCTTAGAACAGAGCAACAGGGTGGGCTAAAACATCATTAACAAAAATGCAAATAACATTTGATACTGTAATACATTTGGACAGTGAATTTGACCACTGCTTCAAATCCAAGGTACCTGAACAACAGTGATGCTAAGTCGACCCACTGTTCCAATGGAGCTGCCATACTGGAGCTGCTGGGCAGCCTGAGCATCCATCTGCACCTGCTGTTGCTGCTGGGTGGGGGTGATCCTCAAGAAGTCCTGGGGCAACTCCCCAATGTACACCTGCATTCATGAAGAGAGAGGGCATTTAAATATGGAAAGTGGTCTTTTGACCCTTTTTTCCCCTTTTTGTTGTTGTGGCACTTTTTCATAATGTATATCTTATTGTTCCCAATAGCCTTTCCATCTAAAATCCAGCCTATAACCAATCACAGTGGTTCTGACGGTGACCAATTACAGTCCTGGGTGAGTTACTGGGTGTTCTGATGAATCGTGGTCTTCACATAATCCAACAAATCATAATAATTTTTATATTTAGCCCATAAAGACCCAGACTGGCCAAGGTGTTTTTAAAGGGACAATATTTTACATGTTTAGATATTTTCCCCAGATATCTGATGGGATTGGGAACAAGAATTGCATTGTAAAATGCTGTAAATTAGCAATACTTATATTCTGTCTGTATTGTGCCATCCTGATAGACAGAGACTTTCAAGGACCAGGGATCCTTCCTGTAAACATAACTGTTTTCTCATACTCTGAATAGTGTCCAGATTTGCTTGTTCATACATGTAGCACACAGCAGGACACTTTAGCTCCTGAATATGGTCTCAGAGTTCCTGTATTTTCATACATTTTTGGTAAATGAATTCATTTCTTAACCACTGAAGACCCTTTGTACATATAAAACACACAATTACATCCCAGCATTGTGTACTTTCCATTAACTGCATTTACAACATTTGCACAATTAGACAGATTTTAAACTATTACCTTGCACCAAATTACATGTTTATTTTAGAGTTTATATTTATAGTTTATTTGTACAGTTGTATTCTATGTGTCTTTCATACTCTGTAAAATATGGAACTATGCCACCTTTTTTTTTTTTACCAGTTTCAGAGGAATGTTTTTGTGTGTTAAGACACACAGTAACCTATACAAGAGTCATTTAAACATAACAAAAGCACATCTATCTTGAGGCCTGAACCAGTGAAGAAACAGGTGATGATTCCAGATGATCAGGCAGTGACCAGTATACTGGCAGTATTGAATGCTGAGTGGCTGGAACTCCTTTATCTTTTTATCTTAGGCTGCTTGTCACAGTATAACATTTGTTCCCATTTCTTTCATTTCACCTACTCAATATGCCAAAGATAAGACAGTTTGACTTCAGCAAAGTATTGAAGGGGTGGCTCACAACTCATAGTACACTTTCAGTGTATGTCCACGTTTAGACATATAAAGTACATTGACACATGTTTATACAATACCACATACAAATGCAGTATTTTTTTTAAACAGTGCAAAAACAGGTGAGCAGTAATACTGATCTATTATTACTAAAACGTTTTTATTAAATTTTCTTCTGCGAAAGACTCGTTTTAACTCGTTTGTTTATTGTTTTTATACGGTTTTTGTCTATTACGTCACCTTAAATTGAATAAAAAACAGAAGAAAATGCGTTGTGGTAAACTTATACTGTAATTTTACTGTTTTACTGCTTTTAGCTTAGAGACGTAACTGTTAGCCGTTAGCATGAACATGTCGCACAAAAGTGAGCAAAACTGCGCGAATGACGTTCTTTTTACTACGAAAAGTGAAATATTGACGTCCAGCACAAAGATTTTAGAGAGAGAATGAGTACGGTTGACGGTCGGATGGACTGTATTCCTGTAGTTTATCTGATCCCCCTGAATAGCTGAATGCTAACGCTAGCTACACGTAGCCTATGTCACTTATTTACACCAGTACTTCTTTTCCTCCATCAGGGACAACACCAGCCGGGCTGCGGAAAAACTGCCTCAGACTCGTCCCCACCTGTCCCCGCTGCGTGCTGATCGTTGTGGCCATGTTCTGCGGTTTTGGGGGAGTTTCTGGTCCGAGAGAATTGCTGCGATTTAAGTAAACAGTCCAGATCTTCTTTTCTGCTTAAGTCGGGGAGATAAACCCTTTACTGCCCCCTACTGTCTATTTACTGTCTTCAATTGTCCATTTACTGCCGTCTACGGCTCACACTGTCTCTTTACCTCCCGCTATTTCTTTACTCTAAACTGTCCGTGTCTTTCCAACTGCCTTTTGCTATATTCTACTGCCCTCTTCTGCCCCTACA
>JBBMFX010292507.1:0-19241 GCA_037832545.1 Rhabdalestes septentrionalis
GGCCTTTCTCATCTTTTTAAGTGGGAGAACTTGCACAATTGGTGGCTGACTAAATACTTTTTTGCCCCACTGTATCTGGCACTTTAAATGTCAAACTTCACGGTTAGAAAGGGCTCGCTAACATCTTTTTTTATGGCTCCTCGTTTAACATGATAGCCCTCCCCACCTTTCAAGTACAGTACTTTATTCCCACACGGAAAATGCTCGTGGGCAACCACCAATCTCTGGGAAAATTCACACTTAAATAGAGTTCAGTGACTAGGGTGACCATATTTTATTTTCGGAAAACCAGGACACCTTAGTGCATGGGGGTGGGGGGTGGGGGTTGTTAATGTTAGTGCCAGTCAATTTAATGGTCCAGTGAAAGGTAATAAAAAAACAGGACATTTCCCCATTTTCTAAAAAGAAACTGGACAGGACGTGAAAAACGGACATGTCCGGGGAAAACCTGTCGTTTGGTCACCCTATGCTAGACAGCAACATCCTGCAGCTTTTGAAAGGACTGAAATTTCACTTGTGAAGCCTGAGGTCAGCTCTCAGTAATTTTGCAGAAATTCTGTGGATGGTAAATGACTCAATGAGTATTATTATGATGCTCATGATGAAAGTTCCCAGCTTGCCAGGCTACTTGTTTCACGCTGTTCACAGGGCTCCTGTGCTACACTTATAAAACCCAAAATTTGTGGATGATTTTCATGTGTCTGATTCAGAAGCAATAGTCCAACTTCTTCTTACACAGAATCAAGATGTGCACCAAGGTCAACATGGACGATTTCTTGACCGCCCACCATGAGATGGGGCACAACCAGTATCAGATGGCCTATCGCCACCTGCCCTACCTGCTGAGGGATGGATCCAATGAGGGCTTCCATGAGGCAGTGGGGGAGATTATGTCACTATCAGCTGCAACCCCTTCTCACTTGAAAGCCCTAGGCCTCCTGCCTGCTGACTTCCAAGATGACAAAGGTATGGAGATCTGTGCAAAATACAATTATGTACTTAATTCTTGTCTTATCCCAAACACAGCCAGTCAGCCATGACATACTTGTTGGGCTGGAACTATGAAGCTGATATAGTGAATTAGAACATCCATACAAGATCTTGCCTAATCCAGAATTTGTTAAACACTCAAAGGGCCACATGAGTGTTAAAATAGTGTGTGGTTAAATGACTCTTTCTTATGAGGAACCTGTTGTAAATGCTTCTTTATGAAAACTAGAATGTTTCTGCTATTGCTCTAAATCAAATACCTTTTGTTACGCTTTCTATAGGTGCCTTCTTGCTAAGAATGTATGTTGTACTGTGCAATTTCTCATCCAACCATCTTTTTGTTGCTCAATGAACTGGGAAACCAGCTAAAAATAAAGGCCTCAGGCCTATTCTAAATCAGCGGAATAATTGAGACTGTGACTGAACTGAAAGTTGCAATCTGACTTTATAATTTTTTTCTTCTTTCAGAGACAGACATGAACTTCCTGCTGAAACAGGCTCTTACTATTGTGGCAACTTTGCCCTTCACCTACATGCTGGAAGAGTGGAGGTGGCAGGTTTTCCAGGGCACCATCCCCAAAGATCAGTGGATGCTCCGCTGGTGGGAAATGAAGTGAGTGTTAAATCTTTCGGCCAGGAATTCAGAGTTCTTTTATCAAGCAAAAATATCAGTGTGTCGTCCCGGTCTGTTGAGAAGTCTTGTTTGCCCTGGAGGGGTTTGAGATGTCATAGTCAGAAAACAACAACATACTCTTGATGATATTTGGCTTTTTACAAATAACCCTATGACTTATGTTCCTCCTACTGTTTGCCCGCAAGCTCTTCACTATCATTCAGGTCATAATTTGCGCTAAACTCCTAGATTAGATATGGATGGCTTGTTAGATTCAACATCAGGTTAACTCTACTCTCATTGGCCACTCTGACACCTTCATCGTACCTTGCACAGTGAGACAGTAGCCCATGTTGATGTATGTTAATTGTCTCCACTTCTCTTACATCACTGTTTTCTAACCACAAAGAACGCATTTTATTGTCTTTTTTTCCAGTAAAACCCCACACACTCTGAGCAATACTGACCACAGGAAGCTGTGTTCCTTGTTATAGCTTACTTAGGGTGGTCTAATTCTAATTTCTAATACAGGAGAGAACTAGTTGGTGTGGCGGAGCCTTTACCCAGAGATGAGTCGTACTGTGACCCGCCTGCTCTATTCCACGTGTCTGGTGACTACTCCTTTATCAGGTGAAATTTAGTCTGTATTAAGAAATTGTTGCTTCTTCATAGATTATTCAGGCATTTTAGATTACTCCACAATTTGAACACTGCTGATATTCTGTGTACAGCCTCTCTACAAAGAACTAATTTGCATTAAACCCATTCCGCTGAGTGAAGTAGCGGGCTGCCCTGGGAGCACTTTGTGGTTCCACTGGCTGTCCTGAGAATATATGCTTACATGCCATGGTCCTGCATCTAATTACATTGTAATTTCTTCATTGTAATGTTAAATTGATCACCCTCCTCTGTTTGCCACCCACATAGATATTTTACAAGGACAATCTACCAGTTCCAGTTTCAAGATGCACTCTGCAAGGAAGCTGGATATACTGGACCCCTTTACAAATGTGACATCACAAACTCCACCAAAGCAGGCAACAAACTGAGGTACCCCGATGATGAAATCCCCTGCTGGGTTCATAGATCTTTAATATGCCCAAAATACATGTGGCTTGTCAAAATTAAGTTAAAAGACTTACCACCAATCTTTATAGTGAGAAAAAAGATGTTTTTTCTTTAAGAACAGCAGCAGTAAACTGAGAATGAATTTCGCTACAGCATTATGCATTTACTGACAGGCAGATGCTTGAGCTGGGCCGCTCGAAGTCTTGGACACGTGCTCTGGAGCAGGTTTCAGGGGAAACCAGGATGAACACCCAGCCTCTGCTGAGCTACTTCAACCCTCTCTATGAATGGCTTAAGGAGGAAAATCAGAAGAACAACAGGCAACCAGGGTGGAAAGTAAATGTTGATCCATGTGAGTGCTAAAAGCTACTCATCTATGTTAGCGCTGGGAAACGTCGAAAGTCGTTTCGATACCCCCACAATCATTTCAAGACTACTGCCTGACGTAAATGCCTTCTTTTCAAATGCAAACCAAAAGTCGGTGTGACTCAAAACCAAAATGAGTGTGAGCTACTGGAACTGGGTACAGTTTTCTTCTGTTGTTTGCATAGTTGTCTCACATAATGGATCGAGGTCCTCAGGTGTAATGTATTATATTACAATGAGAAAGCAATCAATCACATACCACTTTTTCAATTATTCATTTGGTTTTGGATAATATTTTACTTCAATTAACTAAATTATCACAAAAACTGTATCTTGTGTTTTTCAGGGTTTCTTTGGCTTATATTACATTTTATTTAGAGATGTCAAACTGATTGCAACTAGAGTTTAGATTCTCTGCCTGAACCCGACACGACCCGAGCCCGGCCCGTGGGTCGGGTCGGGCGGATATTTCCTGCCACTGTCCTCGGACCGGGCCGGTTCGGGCAGTGATCAAGCATTTGATTTTTTTAATCATCACACGTATTTTTAAAATTGTCGGGTTTAAATCGGGCTCGGGCCATTAATTACAGTTAATGTGTCGGGCTGGGCTGGGCTCGGGCTCAAGGTGCACGGGCTCATGTCGAGTCGGGTCTCATTTTTTGGGCCCGATCTAAACTCTAACTGCAACAGACTGCTGACAAGCAATCAATCACATACCACTGTTTAAATTATTCATTTATTGAAGAAACAACCCATATGAAAAAGTATTTGCCTCATAAATCTAAACTAGTTTTGTTTTTCATGAATAATTTAGAAGTGGACTTACATTTGCGTTTTGATTTTTTTACTTAACTGAGCTATGTAATTCAGACTGATACCTGGATATACTGCAGGATTTTCTAAAAAAAAGGCCGGAATGCTTTCCTTTGTCAATTAAGTCAGTAAAGCATCCCAACATCTCACAACCACCACCATGTTTAACTGTTATTTTGTTTGTTTTATTAGAAACATACTAGATTTAAGGAGCCAGTGTAGGGTCAGACCATAGCAGATAAAGAGACTGGTCCCTCTTCCAATGTCTGCTGCCTGAAAAGTTTTAAAGAAAAACAAGTTATGTTTATTCAAATATTCTTCTTCTTTGGTGTACTAGAACTTACCCGTGCTGCACAGAGCCCTGACCTCAACCCCATCCAATGTCTTAGAGATGAAATGTAATGGAGATTGCGAGCCAGAGTTTCTCCTCCAACACCAGTGTCTGATCTCATAAATGCTCTACAGAATGAATGGGCACAAATTCCCACAAAAAAAACACATCCAAGAAGAGTGAAAGCTTTTATACGTGCAAAGTGGAGACCGACTCTATATATTTGAATGCAATTTAATTTAAAGCCCCTGTTGTTGTAATTGTCAGCTGTCCCAGTACCTTTGTTCATACAGTCTACAGATTTTCCAATGCTAAAACTGCAAATTGAAGAGTGTTGGTTTGGCTTGGTGCACAGAACCTCACACAGAGCCCTGAATGTGTGTTTTTTTTGCCCTTGCATGTACTGGAGAGAACCCCCTTGTGGCCAATAGCAGACCTGAATTTATACAATGCCTGTTTTTGAGTGTTGAAAAAACTCTACTAAATGTGCATGCTGGCATGTTTTTGGTGTTTGAATTCCGAACTTCACTATGAGACCCTGAGTGCACTGTGACAGATGCACTTGTATCAAGTTTTCTTGTTTTCTGTGATTTAAATCTAAGATGTTTACATTTAAAAAAGGGGTTTAATGGTCCTCATTCATAACATTCCTTCTCTGTGCCTGTGGCTGTTTTGAATGTGACCAGAAAATACATAAACTATATAGACAAATGGTCCATACCTACATGATGTCATTATAAACATTAGATTTGAGACAATTTAGCTGGGTTCTTTTGTGACTTGCTGGATCAGGCGTCACTACGCTCTTGGGGGAATTCTTGAAGGGACAGTTCCAAGTTTTCTCCTTCGGAGTGCTCACTGTCATTCACTGGAGTCCTCCCTCCTTAGAAATGACTCCATTAACCTTTCAAAATGGATATATTTCAGTAACATTTGGTCTCAGGTCTTCCAGAGTTTCTTTTGGTTGCTGCATAGTATGCTGCTTGTTTTGACCTACATCATGTTTACATCGCTTGAAAGGCTCCATTTAAGTGGTTTCTAAACAAAACAGGACTGCAAGTTCAGTTGAACTGGTGATTGGTTTTGTAACTAAGGGGGCAATACATTTTTATACACAAGGACAGCTGGTTTTGGATAATATTTTACTTAAATTAACTACATTATCAAAAAACTGTATCTTGTGTTTATTCAGGGTTTCTTTGGCTTATATTACATTTTATTTAGAGATGTCAAACTCACTGCAACAGACTGCTGACTAATGAATAAGTGCTGCTATTAACAATGTGCAAACAGAATGTAATTTAGACAGCCAGTCAGGCTCATGGACCAAGCAAGTTTACAGAAATAATTGAATGAAATGTCATTTTTTATAATTTTGTAACACTTAAGTTGCCTGGTAGTTAGGGAATTGCCCCTGCAATCACAAGGTTGTGGGTTTGAATCCCTGGACTGCCAGTGGCACCACTGAGGTATCCGTGAGCAAGGTACCATTGATTTAGCAAACTACTTTATATGTTTAATTGTATAATTAAAATGTAAATAATAAAGCTAACATGTAAAAATGAAGTTTTTTTATTGCAAAAATAATTGCATTTTGTCATTCACAGATGCCAGTGACGCCATTAAAGTGAGACTGAGTTTAAAATCTGCCATGGGGGAAAATGCCGTATGTTGTTTTTCTATTTTTCTCACAATTTTATGCCTCCTACATAAATGAAGTGACTGAAAATACCTGACATTTATTTCAATTTTTCCTCAGTATACTTGGAACGCGAATGAGATGTACCTCTTCAGAGCCTCCATGGCCTTCGCCATGCGACAGTACTATTTAAAGAACAATGGAGAGTTTGTCAATTTCATGTATGTAACAACATAATTTGTACACTTCTCATTATCTCCTGAAAAGTGTATTGGGTTACATTGTATAATTTAAATCTTTGTTCACAGGGTGGAGAATATCTATACATACAGAGAAACGCCAAGGATCTCCTTTTACTTTGTGGTGACTGATCCAACGAATTCAAGTAGTATCATCCCTAAAGCTGAAGTGGAGGATGCTATCTGGTGAGACTGTCTAGTTATACATTGCTAATTGTTGACTGAAATAAAATTTAAATCGAGTGCATCTTGATTATAGTGCATTTTAGTGGCAAATCTGTGTTGAGGGAATGAAAGTAATACAGTGCTGACCAAGCTCAAACAGTAGTTAGATTTTGAAATGTGGGAACTCCCCAATTCAGTGGGGGTTCAAGTTGTGTTGCAACTGAGCTTTCTACTGCAAGAGCCAGCTGGCTTTCTTCATTTTTCAAAGGTTTCCCCTCATGGAATGTGAAATATGACCCACACAGGATGTCTAGAGATCGTCTTAATGGAGTTTTCCGGCTGAGTGACGACACGTTCGAGTTTGTGGGTTTGCAGGCCACCTTGGCTCCCCCAGCAGAGCAGCCAGTCACCATTTGGCTTGTTGTCTTCGGGGTGGTGATGGCTGTGGTGGTGTGTGGGGGGATTTACCTTGTCGTCATGGGTGCAGTGAGCAGAAAGAGGTGAGCGCTGCAGGAAAGGAAGCAGTGAGCATGTCTTCACTGGAGAAGTGAAACCGAAGTGAAACACAATATACAATTTTATTTTTATTGCCAAACTGATCTGTTCTTCTGATACGTGATTGCCTCCATTCTCTTGACACTAAATGAGTAATTAAAATCAGTGTGGCGAGTGAGACTGTGATAAAAGTGACAGTTACAACAGCAACTGCGGCTATTTAAAGCATCACTTATTATTCATAATGTCCTCAACCCTTACCTGTCAACACATGACCATACTGTATGTAGTCAAATTTCTGAGCTGGTAGAAGAAATTTGTCCAGTAGTCCTTTTACTGTCTCCCAAATAAGTTTATCACTCTATCACTAATAATCTGAAAACACCTAGGTTTGTTTACATTGAGTTTTCAGAAACCAAACGTTCAGTGTTTCTGTTTTAAACACAGATCTGTGTGTCCTTATTACAAGTGCCACCTGCTGTAGATAAGCTGAAGATAATTGGGCCTGGAACGTCACTGAAAATACTTCAAATGGATAGTTTTGGAGCCCTTGTGACAGAATTTTAGTGTCCCCTTTCCAGCCCATGCCTATCTTTAGGTCTCTTCATGGCTTATAAA
The DNA here is from genome assembly GCA_037832545.1 of Rhabdalestes septentrionalis. Classification (NCBI taxonomy): domain Eukaryota; kingdom Metazoa; phylum Chordata; class Actinopteri; order Characiformes; family Alestidae; genus Rhabdalestes; species Rhabdalestes septentrionalis. The sequence continues at coordinate 7,338 of JBBMFX010292507.1, forward strand.
TTATATTCAGATGAACAAGCTCAGTTTATCCCCAGTCACTTGTTTAGCCCCCACAGAACCAGAAGATGGAAAGAAACAGAGAAAACAGGCTATCTAACAAGTCTTTAATATGTAAACACCTACAAATCTGTACAAATTAAGAAACATAAGGTAAACGTGGTCGTTAGTCCTGAACAAGGTTTATGGTTGTTTATTGGAATGTTATACAGGTGATGGTATTGAATTTGTACTAATATGCTAACAATGTAATAAGAATGTTGCCCACTATTCATTAAAGCATCTGTACTGAACGCCAAATATTTTAAATATAAGGTTTGTGCACAGATGTTTCTGTGTCTTTGGGATGTCCGCTGTAAAATGAATGCATGAATGTGTAATGTAGCTTAACATAGAAAACTGAACTTTTATTGTACATTGTATTTATATCTTGTATTTTAAAATATTGTAAAAATGCTATTTGGGCCAGCCGTAGATTATAAACATTTAAAACACCATCAGGTTTCAAGTAGAATAATATTTTCATTCATTTCTCATACAATGGAAGAACATGATTCTACAATAAAGCATATTTTATAAATGGTTTTAGACTGAGGACACTTAATGCAAACTAATTACCAAGTATCTGCATAACCACTGACACATTATTACAGTTTAAAACATATATATATATATATAAAAAATACAGCAAGAACAAATAAAGGGCAGTTCTATCCCAGAAGAAACAAAAATTATATATGTAGCACTTCTAACATTTATGATTCCTATTCAAATCAAATGTATTTCAATAGAGCTTTTCATACTGGACATGTTGCAAACAATTCACACTGGCATTTATAAACCAGCTCCTGTGACAATCTGATGTATAATCACTTGTTTTGTTCTACAGGAAAGCCAGGAAACTTGAGGAGCCTGAAAACCCATATGAAGAACCAGTTGAGGGGATACCAAACAAATCCTTCGAGGACGACGCTGAGCAAACAGGATTTTAATGAACTCTGATCCCACCCCATCCCACTCGCACAATAAAAAAGAAAATGGTGTTGACTAAAGCAACTGATAGGAATTTCATTCCAGAACTAAAGTCAGCTGTGTTGACATTCATATAACAAATGAAACAGCCATAACAAATGGAAGCATATTTCATTGCAGCGAATTGCAGTTTCATGTATTATAAAAAGAAAAGGAAAGCTCATAGACTGGGCATGTAAATTATTTATCAGAATTATATATATATATACTGAAGTAGGACAGTTTTCTTTTTTTTGTTAAATGAACAATTCAGCACATCAACACAAAAAACATGATAAAATCAGATTTTAAATAAATTTGTCTTAAGAACACAAACGTGTTTTGCTGCTTTCGACAGAAAAAAAACACAATAATATGAAACCAATCAATCTATCGTCGCTAAATGAACACACTGTAAAACATTTGCATTGTAACTTCAGTTAATGAACCCTTACTGACTTAAATGTCTCATCAAACCAAAAGCAATTTAACTGAAGATTAAGATGTTGTTAAAGGGGGCCTATTTAGCAAAATTCACTTAAAAAACCCCAAGTTATAATAGGTCTTTTAAAATGATAAAAAAAAAAGGTTCATGAAGTTATTTGAACAAAATCACTCTCACATAAAGAGATATCAGGAGGTTTATTCTTCACAGTTTGTCATATGTTCAAAACACACGGTTTTAGGGCTCTGTCCGTTACATGCAAATAAGCTGTTGCTGGCCACGCCCCACACGACCTATGCCTATAGACTAGTGGGTGTGGTCTCAACAGATGAAGGGCGGTTCAAGGCAACTTGCCAATTGGGTCTAAAGGGCTCTTTTTTGAAAGGGCATGTGACTGTGAAGAATAAAGCTGGAGATATCTTTTTATCTGAGAGTGATTTTGTGCTTCATGAACATGTTTTGTATAGACCTGTTATAACTAATTTTAAGTCTTGCACTGTGTTGTATTGTTTTGTATTATTATATTAAAAACACAACGTGCCCAGTACATTGCATGTGCGTGCCAATAAAATCTTGTTACATTAACGATTTTTTCTTTCCTACTCAATAAATGGCAGTTTTGGAGGTACAAAGCATTGCCCTGATAGCGACGATATTGTGGTATGATACATAACTACTCTTTACTGCAATGGCAGTTAAAATTTGCATATCAGCTCCTAGCTCCTCTGGGTTGAAGATCTGTGGTCCTAAGACTGCTCTTAAATCAAAGGACCTTAAAATATGTTCAAAGAATATTTATATTCCTGGACAGATAGGTATCGAATGGCATCTTCAACCTCCAGATTTGTTTTGCTGCTGATGATTTATATTGGTTATGGTGATCCTTTTCCATCAGATTACAATAATTAAACTAAACTCAACTGTTAAAACCTCTCTTGGAAAAGAATGTTGTCTCAAAGTGATTAGGATTTGTAATGGATAAAGAAGGAGAAGTTTTCAGTGTTTCCATCTGTTGCCATTGTTATGTTTCTAGGCGTGTTAGACTTGATGAACCAACCCCTATTTGCTGCTGACTCGAAGCGACGCATGTTGTCCCTTGTAGTCGACATGTAGAAGACGAATGGCCATATGTCCGGATCATTCTCACAGATTTGCTTCAGTCTGTCTTTATTGCAGCACTGAAATATCCAGCACAATGAGATGAGTTCAGTATCTGCACTGAAAAGAAACTTTCCTGTTGCTGAACTTGAGTAAAGTGTCTAGCGCAATAGCCACGCTACTCTTTTGAGTTATTATCTGGTTATAACTTTGGTTCTACCTGACATGGGAACACCAAACATGGCATCTGACACCTCAAGCATCAACATAAACCATGGGGACTTCTATATAAGGTGTTGTTTTGCTGCCTGACAACAATTCACCATTTGTTGTGCTTTCGGCATAGCATTAAAAAAAAATTCATTTCTCTTCACATAATAATTTTAAGCATGTTCAGTAAATCCTAATGAGTCAACAACTGACACACAGAAACAAATTCTAAATATTGGGAATTGGATGCATCTTTAATGAATGAAACTTACATCAATTGTCAAAATGACCTCCTGATTCTCCGACACGCATTTCAGGAAGTTGTTGGAGCCAGAAAAGTTCAACACAACAGGGGCACCTTGCTCTGGAATGTTTGTCATGTAGTAGTAGATAGTGATATTCTCTGAAAGGCAAACAATAGGTATGCTTTGGAATGTGTCATAATGGTTCATGTCAGACATGTCATCTTACACTGAGTAAAAGGGGTGCCATGACACTTCCTACAGATGTTCTAGGAAAATGAAGCCAAAGAAAATTGTGTATTATTTGTATTTTGAAGAAAACGCTTAGACAGATAAATAAGAACATGATGTAGTGCTGACCTGAGATGGACATTTGCTTACAAGTCTTCATGTGCCAAGGTCCGATGGCTGCAGAGTTGATGCCTTTGTTAAGGTAGCTTAAAATCAGAAGGTTTCGCTCGCTGTGCTTCTTAAGGTACTGGTGAACTGGAGGAAAAGGAAGTTCAAAGGTTTTGGTTTACATATGCACGTATATATGGTTTACCTTGGTGTTAATTGTTAGCAAATCAAAAACAACATGTTTTAATACAGTAGGTGCACAAATTTTACTTCATTGTAACGAGGACTTACACTAATCCACAAAAATGTGATGAAGGTTTTGGGTATGGTTATAATGAGGATGATGCAAATAGCAGTTTCTAATATAATTCTATACATTTTCAGTGTTTATACTCTTGAACAAACAGGATCGTTATCTTGGTCAGGGGTGTTTGAAAATCGTTTGAGCGATGACTATATCACTACATTCTATACTCCACTCATCTGTGTGGATTTGAAACAGTGGTTTGTACAACAAGGTTTCAAAGTAAAAAAAAAAAAAAAAAAGTTGAACACCTACCCGTCATAACCTTGGTTTCCTTAGACTCCACAACGATGTCCCTATACTTGCACCCATTGGTGCAGCAGCCGTTGCAGGGGGTTCGAGAATTGCAGCCCCTTGCTGTTACAACTTTTACATTGGTTTTAGTCTTGGACACCACGAGTACTGCCTTGTCTTCGTCTTCAATGTCATCACTGTCATATTCTCCCTCGCCATCCTCTCTAACCATAGCCATGGTGAAGTCCAGTGTGGTCTGCTCCATGTGAGAAGGTCGAAAAATATCAGATTCTGGGCATTCCCCTTGGTCTACTTCGTTGCTTGCTTGGTGTAAAGTCTGTGAACATATAGGAAAGGGTCTCACTGTTAAAAAAACCTCATGTAAAGTCAGTCGACGATCGTACTTTCAGCTTTCTGGACTGAAGAAAGACTACTCATGCTAGCAGACATTTCCACTCCTTATGTACTTGCTCTGTCTGGTCATTGTTTCACTTCCCTGTCTTTCAGCTCTTTTTCCATTCAGAGAGCTGGAATTCGTGTTTGTGTTTTGTATGTGTGTGTGTGTATGTGTGTGTGTGTTTGTGTGTGTGTATGTCTATGTTAGTAATATCAAAACTTTAAAATGGGAACTTGCAGGTTGACCACCAAAAGTTTCACAGAAAGGGTCTCAAAATCTGGCTCTCCAAATCTCATCCCCAAATCTGGGTCCACCTTAATGTAATGCCAAATGTGGGGTTTGAGTGGAATAAGATACATTATGGGCATTCAGGTGTTAACATCAGTTTGGCTGTGCGACTATATCCACTCACCAACATGGGAAATTCTGAACTAAGCATATTGGCCAACCTCTCTGGAGATAAGTCCCGAGTTTCCACGTTATTTATCTTCAGAAGTTTGTCTCCCTTTCTGTGGAATGACAGAGATACAGGCAGAGATGTCAAACCATGCAGATAATATTAGACATGAGACAACAACACATTTTTGTTCAGCAATCTGTGCAGGGTGTCCGGCAACATTTCGCCCTATGGCAGCTGGTGGCCTAGTGATTGGGGAGGTGCCTCTGCATTCAGAAGGTTGTGGGTTTGAATCCTAAGACTCCTAGTGTCATCACTGAGGTACCCCTGAGCAAGGTACCGTTCCCACACACCTCTATCAGTGATAAGGACTTGGCTTCCGAATGTGTCCTATGAGAGTAAAATGGGTGAGGAGTGGCAGAGCTTACATTATGCACCCACCCATTCACACCCAAGTGACACAATCCTGGGCTTTAAATTGCTACACAGGTGGCAGGTGAGCTCTGTAGTGTTTTCATTTCAGCTCTGTAAAATCAAGAGATTTTCATTCACAAATTATAAAAACTGAATTCCCTAATGTGCTAATAACTAGCATAATCAGTAACAACTAAATGACTAGTAACTAAAATTAAATTCAGCTAAACTCCCATGAGTGTGTCTTGAAATAAAGTACAGCTCTCTGTAAATAAAAGCAATTTTATGGGTCTTTTAAAAGCCGGAGGCACCTTAATCGGAAAACTGATTTAACTAGTTTACTGTCAGCATCAGCGCAGTTTATGATGGCTTTCGTCTGGTGAGCACTCTGTAGAAGTATGAGGTGTTGCCAAAAGAAATCAAATGATTTTTTATATATTCATCCATCCATTATTTACCCCTTTATCCTGCACTCGGGCGAAGGTGGGGTACACCCAGGAAGTCGCAGGACCACACACTCATAGGGGCAATTTAGTGTGCTCAATCAACCTATCCCCAATCACGCATGTTTTTGGTGGTGGGAGGAAACCAGAGCTCCTGGAGGAAACCCACACGGTCACGGGGAGAACACACACTCCACACAGAAAACCCTGTGCCCAACCCGGGAGTTGAACCCATGACCTTCTTGCTGTAAGACAACAGCGCTAACCCCTGCACCACCGTGCCGGCCCATTTTACATTTTTTACATATTTTTTTGTTTGAATCTGATTTTTGGTTCTATAGAGCATTCAGTGCGGCATCACTGCAGTTTCATGGTACAATCTTGGTGTTCAGACAAACCCACAACAATTGTTGAACTGTTTGACCCAACAACCTGGCCACCCTGATTTGAGATGTGTGTAAGAAGTGAAAAGTGTAACCTCTTCTTACTTGGTAAAAGGTTTCCGTACAGCGGTTAAACAGTTTCCCACTTCATAGTTGTGGACTCCATCAACCAAAGTGTGATGGAGAGACATCCCTCCATAAAGACCAATGTCCTAGAAAGCAGCATCAAAATACACACAGTGGGTTAGACTACGTCGGGTGAAGGCAGCTCTGCGCTATGTAAATCTTCTCAGGTAGACAGGCCTTGGAATGGCTTGTTTGTAAGAGAACAGTTATTGTAATGAGATGCATGAGTAATAAGAACCACTTCAAAGTCAAAAGAGCATCCACGTAATGTAATGTCTCCTGGGAAAACCCCTAATAAGGACTTTTATGGTATGTGAAGGTTTTTGTTTTTTTTTACTTTTGAATGTGTCTTCACTCTCAAATATTCCATTCATTACATGTTCAGTTCTCGTACGGGTTTACACAAAAAACTGTTTGTGGCACCTTTTACCTTATGGTACACTACCATCCAAATTTTGGAACTGATTCAACATAAAACCACTTTTCTAACATAAAACCACATTTGTGGCCATTGCATGTATGATTACATTATTCAAATGCTGCGTAACATTGATAATTAACTTAAATTAACATCCAGGACGCCTCAATAGGAACACTGACCACATTTCAAAATCCACATCATTATTTCTTTAGTTCAACTCAGCTGCTACTGGTTATAGACCATATTAAACTAAGATACATAGAATGCTAAAATAATACAATTATGTAGATTATGTATAAGAAAAATTGGGCTGTACCTGCATGTTGCTCTCCTGACTGCTGCTACCAACTGTTGTGGTAGGCGACTGAATTGAAATTTAAAGCCCAGAAGTGGGCAGGGCATCTGTACTTGGCTGACCTCATATAGTTGTAAGGCTTTCTCAGAAAAAGAGGAAGTGGTGCCTAGCTTCAGGGGGAACCAACAGACGTGCAGCCCACACTGGTAACAATGCATGTCTGTCTTTTAAAAAAGGAAGCTAAGCTCTGGGCTACAAATTATCCCAAAAACGCAAATTGAGAGGGATACAAAATAAGGAAATGAAACATCACCTGGTTCCCATATACAAATGAATGAATAGTTTATACAACTGGTTCATCTTTCAGCCCTTTCACTGAAGCAAGTTACTACTAGTAGCCATTTCAGCTTTCTCATACCCAAGGAAAGATCTACCATTCAGGTTTTGTTGCAGAACTAAGAGCTGCACAGACTCATAGTGTCTCAATGTATCTAAAACCCCAGGGGGTTGTATGATGGGGCAGAAAAGGTACCAAGGGTGAAAAAAAAAACCCACACATAAAAAAGCATGCAACCTAGTTTGCTGTATCTGAATTCTGGGGAAGAGGGCTTCAAAGGTTTCCAGGAACCGCTTGCATACACAGGCCAAAGGAAACGCCACAGTGAGTAAAACCGCAGTGTCGTTTGAAACTCATAACACTTTCAGGTGAGAGTTTGATATGAGGTGGCACTTCGCATGAAGTTGACTCACTTCAAGATCTATTTTTGTTGTTCTTATATTAAGACATTTTGTGACCTTGTACCTCTGTGAAGCAAAGGCTTTACTCGGCACGGTATGAAAAGTTATAGTATTTATTGGGACAAAGCTTTGATACACATACAGTATGATACAGGCTCCTACAGGCTACAACTTCGTAGAGTTACAATCTGATTCCTACAGTCCAAACTCTACTCTGGTTCCAAGAACAGGCATTAAAGGGTTCTATGACTGGGTTCCTCAAATATCTGTGAAGTGTGATGTATCATCGTATAAATATATCAGCAAGGTATGATGTAGTGTGATGAATGTAGATTGATGTCACTTGTCTTCTTCGAAGCCACTGAGGTCACTTAAAAGCGTCTGAAAACTGGGCCTCTCCTCTGGAAGCTGGCAAGAGAGAACAAGCATGCAGACAGTGAGGAATGCCCTGTTGTGTAATAATGTCAATTGAGAGAAAGGAGGAAGAGGAAAAGACAACCGGCAATGCAGAAAAATTCATCACACACACACACAGACATACACACACATATAAAATATCTATATGCCCTGATTAAAGGAATGGTTTGACTTGTCAGTGTGGTTTAGGACTTAAAAATATAAAAATCTTCACTGCTTCATGCAGCCGATTTTGCTTCAGATCCCTTTCTATTTATGAAAGCAATTGTCATGAAAACTGATTCTTGATCAGCACTCCTGCTCCTGTAAAGTGGCTGCTCTATATTTTTGGCTACATATTAAAGTTTTTTCACCTTAAAAAACAGCTGGGTTCTGTTTGAGCGAGTTTCAGGGAAGTATTTATGCATTTAAAAGGAAAAGGATGATTATTAATATCTAGTGGTTGTTAGAAATGTTAACTTGGCTCCAGTGCGAAATGTAATCCTACTAATCAGGAGTGACTGTAAATATGAGTATGTTTTTTTGTTTTGTTTCACCAAATCATTCGTTAAATCTGTTGGCAGAAGAGTGAGAGAGAGAGAGAGAAAGAGAGAGGGAGGGAGAGAGAGAGAAATCTGATATGACTACCTCATGCCAGCATGATTTCATAACTTTGTATATCTGTTCCGTGGCCAGCTGTGGTCTATAGAGGCGATGGCCCTGCATCACTCTCTCCGCTACGCGGGCGTTGTCGTAATGCTCGTACGGCTGCTTGCCCAGACTGTACACCTCCCACATCAGCACACCTACCAAACAAACCTTATCAGTCTGTCATAATCACAGCCACACAACTCAACATAACCTTTATGGTTGTACTGTCGCTATTTATTATTGCTATCAACATTCATTGTCATTTTCATAGCTCTCACCAACAGTGCAATAAATGGGGCTTATTTTTAACCACAGTCACTCTAGTTACCATGAATCACTACAGATTCTTTTTCCAAATTTAAATTGAGAGCTAAAATGCCGATGGGCTATTGCTATTTCTTTCAGAGCTTATTGTAAAGTTTTTGGACTTAAACACCCCATTGATTTAAGTCACTTTGGATAAAATGAATGGAATGGAATGAAATGGGATGGGATGTGTAACGGGTGGTTTAAGCAGTGGACAGGTAAAGAAAAAGAAGGATTAACACACCAGGTAACGTAAAGGGGTTTAGCCTCTGGCCCAGAAATTACCCTGACATGTTTACATATGTATCCATGTGATACACAAATAGGGTTTTAAAGCCAAAGAGCTGAAATGTGACATTTAAATATCAGGAAGGGTGGAGACATTTCAAATGTAATCCGATAAATGGAACAAACCAAAAGCCCACACGTCAGACTTGCTGCTAAATTTGGTGTAGTTCAAAACCTCAGGGGCGGACCATTTCACGGGAAACTTGGTCCCAACCGAACTGGTGTACTGATCGTCTAGTACGTATCTGCAAGAGAAAAACAAAAACAGCTGTGGGTTTGTAGTCCCCAATACATCGCAACACACACATACACACGTCAACATACATGCAGGAAAGTGTTTCGTGCAGATATTCTTTCAACATAAACTCAAATTTACCAAGTTTTCATCATACCCCAGATGATGAGCCAAGACATGTCGGGTGCTTCTTTATGTTAGAACTACAACAGTGCTGACAAATATCAAAATAGTCAATAGTCACCCAAATGTAAAAAAAAAAAAACACGTCCAGGTCTTCACATGTCTCTTTTAAGTTGCCGTAGACTTGGTTTAGGACTCAGTATGTCTACTTGTGTGTTATAATACTGAATACATTGTCACTGATATCAAACAACATCGTGGCTGGTATTCACAAAGCAGTTTTCATAATGACTAAACCTGGAACAGCTTCCTCCATATTAATTACAGCGCAGTGTAGTATGTAAACACTGTTAAAATGTTAACATGTATAATCTATATAATACATACTTTTAAAAAACCCAACTGGAAACAGTCTTTTGTTTCTACTGTGTAGCTGTAACCCTAAAAGCAATAGTGTAATACTGTATAAGGTTCTTTGTGCTGCCAAACAGCTCTGACTTGTTGAGGCATGGACTCCACAAGCCCTCTGAAGGTGTGCTGAGTTTTTTTATGCACCATTAAATTAGAAGCAGTTCCACAATGGATCAGACTAGTTTGTCCAGGACAATCCCACAGATGCTTCATCAGACTGAGATCTAGTGGCTTTGGAAACTTAGTCACCGCTTTGGCTTCTTTGTCATTTCCACACAAATTTTGCAGTGTGGCAGGTTGCATTATTCTGCTGCCATTAGAGAGTTCTGTTACCCTGAACAGGTGTACTTGGTCACAATGTACTACTGTTTAGGTGAATTAACATCCATATGAATCCCAGAAGGTTTTCTGGTACAACATTACTCAGAGTATCACACTGCCTCTGCTGGGATGCTTTCTTCACATATGGCAAACTGCTGGCATCTCTTCCAAATAAAGATAAGCAGTGTTACTTCAAAGCCAAAGTCAAAGTCAACTTTGTTGTCATCTCTTCTTTACACTGTACAGGTACATTGAGAGACGAGACGACGTGGCTCCAGCAGAACAGATGATATAGAATAAATAGGCACATGAAATAGACAGTAAATAAGTGAGGATACTAAAAGAAGATACAGTAAACAATATACATTTTAAGCTAGATAATGTACAATATGCATTTAAGCTAGACTTAATTCACCCATCAGTGGTTTTAATATTGTGGCTGATTGGTGTGGCCTGTTGAGCCTGCAGCTGTTTAACCCTGCCAATTATAGCTAATTTAGAGAGAGTGATTCAGCCCAAACTGGGCAATACAGGGCAGGACTGGTTTGTCTTTATCCGCCTATTTAGACAGAAGTGTTTAGCCCTGCCCATTAACGTCACATTTTGAAAGAGTGATTCAGACCAAACTGGGCAATACAGGGCAGCCAATTGAAAGTGATTGCATTAACCTACATCAGTCCAAATTAAACAATAAGATTGTCCTTCATTGGAAGTAAGGGCCTAACCTAATCCTGAAAAACAGGTATGTCCCAATACTTTGTGATCTGATAGATATTTGTGTGTTTGCATGCACACAAAAGAACAAAACGTCATTTTATCTACGGTGTTGTGTCAGTTAAGTGAAGAAACTGAATAATTTGACACACAATGCAAGAGAGTCAATCATTTGCCATTTTATGGTCACAATATACTTTTTTTGTAAACCACAGTCCATGTTTGTATACAAAGCAGCTCCCCAAGCAGCATTGTACACATCCATGGCTCTTGTCTGTCTGGAGGGAGTACAAGAGTTAAAACATCCCCTGCTGACATGAGATCTAGTCAATCAAGTAACACAACAAGAACAATAAACCTGACAACGCATGAGAAGATCATATTTTTGCTCATTGTAAGTAAATAGCAGAAGTGGTTGTTGCCTTGGTTTGTCAGCGTCATTGTAGTAAAATTCTGTGGGTTGGGCATGTTTTAGTTCTCATTAATGAAATGTGTTCAGTTCAGAGGTCATGAAAACAAAATCTTTCTTGCACATAGTTTAAAGCTCTTATAAACACACACTTACCCCTGTTTTCTAATAGTTGCATAAAATGAATCCAAAAACACAAGTAAATGATCAATAGCAATTATTAATAACTATTCGTTATCTAAAATGTCATGATCCTATCAGCCTGAGTTATGAATCACTTCATACTGTGCATGTGAGTGTGATTTACCTCGCCATTCCAAAGTCAGACACTTTGACAGTGAGATCTTTATCCACCAAACAGTTTCTGGCAGCCTGCATGATGAGAGGAAAGACCACTAAGAAGGCCAAAGAAGACATAAAGCCCAAACAGAATTTACATTTATGAAGGAGTGTGCCTGTAATCATCTTATACTGATTTTTTTTCATAAACACGGCTCTTTGCCACAGCATAAATCCCGAGCATCTAGCCAGGGGGGGTGCTGCCTTACATCCCGAG